>OX415246.1:145000-147500 GCA_948330725.1 Sherardia arvensis | reverse complement strand
TAGTGTTTTGATCTACGATTTCAATTCTTCGTTAAGCAGTAACATATTGTTCCATGGAGCTAAGATCCAAGGAAGAAAGAAGCGTTTCCACGACTCTACCGCTCAGTCAATTCTGTTCCACTTAATCCACCTTTCATGGCCACATATCTTTCCGGCTAAGGGATGGGAAATCCTTCTCCCGTTACATGAATCCAATAATTTTCATTTCATCCGGGTAAAGCCATCTTTTTTCTCAACAATGCCTTTGTCATTTGATCCAATAGCGTACCGTTAGATAGGAACAGATTTGATAAATACTGATAACTCTCGGATAGAGTATTAGAACGGAAAGATCCATTAGATAATGAACTATTTGTTCTAAGCCATCTCTGACGATTAATCAACAATCGTTTATATATAGATGTAGGAAGATCCGTTTGGAAAGTAAGAAGCCCCTTTGACATCTCTTTATCTGCAAATAATTCTCGACGTGAAAACACAGAGCCAGGGGGCTGATCTTTGAATAGGAAAAAGAGTGGATCTGCAGGGTCCCAAATGAATTGACTTATTCGAAAAAGGCCTTGTTCTTTGGAAGATCTATCTCGTGTCTGGTACTGCACGGTTCCATTCTGCAAGAACTCCGAATCATTCTCTTGAAGCTCATCCTCTTCATCATAAATGACCCGCTTGCCCGAAAATAGCCTGGACCAATAGGGAAATCCTTGAAGAGCAGCACCACAAGCGGATCTGGCAGTTTCAGGAAAGTCAAAGGTTGTCTTAAGTGCCATATAAAGCTTTCATGAAAGGAAGTCGGCGGATAAAGAAGTAGAAGCTGCTGTTTCTCCCGCAGTTGTTGCTCTAAGTAGAGTAGTTGTCCAAAGGGGTTCCGTATCGATAGTGGAAGGTTCTTTCTTTAGGAAGGAGATGGGCTTTATTTTCTAGTCAGGGTAGCCCTCTTATGCTTGCACGGATTAGTTCATCTTTCCGTTCAATGGGGCTGCCCTGCCCGTGTGCTTTACCCGTAGGTCAATGAAATGTTCATTCTTAGCTTTCTTCTACGCCCTGGATGATAATAGAGTTCATATTCTAGTAGCTCACTTCCTGGAGTGAGGAGTTCATGATCAAGTGAAAATCGAACTAATGGCCGTGGATGTGGCTCTTCTACTAATGATATTCTTGTAAGGGACATTGGCAGGCTTCATTCCTAGCATCATGCTACTATTTCTTTATAAAGGCTGCTTTTAGCTCTTTTCACGACTCGGCTGCTATGGAATCCGCTGCTCTTGCCGGTCTTGGTGGTAGGGCAGTAGGAGTCAAGGCAATAGGATCAGTATTAGGAAATGGCCTAACTAGGAACGGCAGACTCAAGGCTCGTACACATCAGTTCGCGGAAACCACCCGAGGCAATGTGAATTGTTACCCACCCTATAAAAGCAAGATCTATAAAAGGGGGCTGATTCTGAGTCTATTTTTTTTCCATTCCGGACACCATAGGCGTAGGGCTCTTGAATGCCCATTTTGGTTACTTGAATTTAAGTAAAGGAAGGCCGCATTCAGGTTGCATGTGTATGTAGAGCTGATAGGGAAGGAAGCCCGGGTGAAAGCGTTGACGAAGAAATTGAGAGAGAGCATTAGGGGCAAACTCAACTGATTCAACTCAAGCAATCACAGCTTCCTTTTACGGGTTGTCTACTTAGCCGCTTCTGCGGGCCTCTTGCACTCTGGGAGTTGCAGGCCATTCTTCAGAGCATCATTGAAGATTTTTCGTACTTTCTCCTTCCTCTCTTCAAGAGTTTATCTTGGGCGCTGGTCTTTCTTTTCTCGAACGCCATCAAGGGGACCCACCGTCTCCACTCCCCTTCCCCCAGCCAAGTAACCTTCCTATGCCTTGATGTCCTGACTGGGGGCCTCCTTTCTCTGTACTTTTTGTGCACATTGAAAGTACCCTTTCTTATCTCTCTCGCACACATGGAACTTTGTCCAAAAAACTGGAATATGAATAAGATCGACAATGCCATCATTGTATGGCCGATAGTAATCAAGATTGGTCTGCTCCGAAAGGCTGAGTTTTTCGGTTCGCTCCCCCTATGTGGTCGGCCTTCTTACCAGTCTGCCTCCTTTCTCTTGATGGAATATATCACCGAGCTCCAGCTTTGCTTGCCTTCTTTCAATGTCATGCCTGCCGAGCCGCTCTCCCTCATTCCACTCGTCCAGCCCTCTTCACGAACTTGTATAATCGATGCTACAGAGATAGCCAACTCTATTATCAAAAAAATAAGGAAACGGGCGAAAATTTGGCACCAGATATCCGGAGGTGTGGAAAGAGCAGCTGTCAAAAGCGGAAAAACCATCAAAAAACGACGATTGTTCGTGGAGGTTTCTACAGAAAGACCCCTTGATTCTGGCAAACGGATCACAATTACAGGTACCTGAGAGCATACCGATGGAATGAACGAAATACGAACAGTTAACATAATATGGTCATAAATCTTAGGTTGTAATTTAATCATGAGCGAATTTG
>OX415246.1:132500-142500 GCA_948330725.1 Sherardia arvensis | reverse complement strand
ATTGAATTCCTTCTATGGTTCCACATGATAAACCAGTACGAATATAACCTACATGTCCAATTGAACTATAAGCTAGAAGTCTTTTGACTTTCGTTTGGGCCATGGCGGCCAGTGCTCCTAAGATCATAGAAGCAATGCTGCAGAAAAAGAAGATTTGTTGCAATGTAGCCCCATAAGAACCATAAATAGAAACACGTGAAATATTAGCAGAAATAGAGATTTTAGGCGCAATAGAAAGAAATGCTGTAACCGGGGTGGGTGAACCCTCATAGATATCAGGTGCCCACATATATAGAGTCAAAAGAGATATGGAGTCCGGAAGGGAGGGGGGGTTTCTTCGGGGCTCGAGAGATGGAATAGATAGGGCCCCACAAGTTTAGAATTCTAACTGGGGAATTCACACGAAAGGGAACGGGGAATTCTCAACGAAAAAAGTGCTCTCTGAACCGAACGTGAAAGTAGTTTTCCATCAGACGGCTGTTCCCGTAACTCTACTCTCGACTTGGATTATATATCCAAAAAGGTCCGCTCTCGGCCATTCCACACGCTGCCTAGCAGAGGCGTGGTTATCTGAAGTGGATTCTCTCTTTTGTAGTAGATGCCGAACCTGCTGTGCCCCATTGACTAAGAAGGGGGCGGGCGCAGCAGCTACATGGACCCCTTCCTTTCTGTTGTTCCCAGCGCTTTCCCGGGCCGAGCCGGAATTTTTTATTAGAAAGGGCAGGCAAAGCCCGAAGGCTGCTATTCCAATAGGCCAGCGGGCGGAACGAGGAGAGGACCCGGCAATCATACCACGGCGGTAAAAAAAGTGAATTCCCTTCAGATAAGACGCACCGTAGGCCATCCTCGGCCTTCTTAGTTTTGGATGAAAAACAAAAAAAATCTCGATCTCCGAAAGCGTTTTACTTCCCCCGCCGCATCTCCCTCCCTTCGCCGAGCCCTTTCCTTTAATGGTTGGGGGAAGCATTCGGAACGGGCGGAGCGCACCTTTGGTAGGGCGACGAAAGGCTACTTCAATTGAGGCTGCTAAAGAAGGAAACTCGAGAGGGTCGCCTTTTGAAGCGTTCGCCGGTAACCAAAGCAAAGCCTCACTCCTTCCTTTTGATTATGTCGTGACGCTGACTGAATCCAATCGATAAACCCGGAAACGAAACTTCGTTCCCTTTCGTCCAGTAAGTAAAAAAGTAGGTATACGAACTTCTTTGCCTTAGACTTCTATTGGAACAAAGCAAAGAAGGGGCGGAATGAAGAAAGGAAGGGGACAAGGGCGGTCTTGCTTGGCGCGAAGGCTGCTGGTTCGGGGGTAGAGTACAGTACTAAAGGTCCTCGGACTTCCAGGCGGTATTTCTTTTGGGCAGCTGTTCACCGTTGGATCTCGCCAATACAGCCCCCTATAGTTTTAGTTACCGAGATATCTTTTTTTTCATTGTTCCCAGGTATTTTTTGGGTAATCTGCTTCCATGCTGCAAACAGTCCAATCTTAACTTTACTTTGTTGCTCTTCTTTCTTTCCTTGCGAGCAGGAAGCACACCAGCAGCGTGCGTTGCGTAATTCTACTGTGTTTTTTGCACTTGACTGGGTAGACAGTTGACCGGAAGAGAACTTAGATTCGCCCGGCCAGCAGGCGGGCGGCGTGCTTATCTTGTGTGACAACACTACAGAGAAAGCGGCGCTTCTAGGCGGGCAGCTCTGTGACAACACTACAGAGAAAGCGGCGCTTTCGTGTAACATGCTATGGTCTCAACGCCCTTACGAGGTAGTGATGAGTTTCACGCGCTCTAAGCCCGGCCCGCGTTATAGGGGAAGATTAGCCGCAATCTGAGCGGTACCACCCCCCCTACCCTACCACCTATAGGCGGCCGTCCATCCTACAGCCGCCCGAAAAGGAACTGCAGTGATCTTGAATAGGAATCCTACAGCGATAAATAGAATCCCCATAAAAATACCACTAGATCGAGCACCAGTGATTTCGTATCCGGTCAAAATCTTGGCTAATTGATCGAAGTGGGTAGCTCCAGTAGACCCATAGATCATGGAACAAATAGGGTGGGTAGGCCCAAGCACCACACTACACGTATAGACGCGAACCCCCCTCGTTACCGTACGTGCAACTCTCACCGCATACGGCTCGCACAAAGACTCCTAAATCCATCCCGAGCCTTTTCTTTCACCTATCCAATCCTCGATCAAACTTGCGTTCCCCAGGCGCTATGAAATGGGGGGGTCTTTCCTTCGCCTTATCGTATATGTATTGGCTTGGCTTCGTCCCGAACCAAGGAGGCATTCTGGCGGACGCATGCGTGTAGGAAGGTAGGAAGGCCGACCACTACATAAGCTAAAAGAGTACGACTACAAGACAAGCCGGAAGCTACTCGCTTCTATTCTCGTTGGGATTGGATATAGATAGATGGGGAATCTATAGATCGTAGTAGTTCGCCAACCTCTCTAACTAACATACGATACAATTAAACTTCACGGCACGGCCAAAAAAAGAAAGAGCTTCGCTCGGTTGGCCTTCCTACACTGACGAATGCCTATTTTATCTTCTCTGAAGTTTATAACAAACAAGTGGGAGAGGCAGGATTCGAACCTACGTAGAAAAACTTCAACAGATTTACAGTCTGTCGCTTTTGACCACTCGGCCACTCTCCCCTTCCCGGGCTGAGGCCCCCCTTCGTCGCTTCTGGCGAAGCTGCGAGCCTACTTAAATAGCTTATGCTTACCAAGCCTAATCTACTAAAATAGGGCTACAGCAAGCAAAGCAAGCTTTCCCCCTTCATTTGTTGTGGGTCGCGCCTCGCCGCAGGCACTGAATGAATGAAATGAGTGGAGATCCTTCTTATCCCTAAGAATTAAAAGAACCAAGTTCACCTATACGAGAGTGAGGAATAAAAACCAACAAACAATAAACTTCCCACTTTTGATGTCCCACGATTCTGCTAGTTTAGAAACTAAGGAGAAGAACAGGGGTCGCTAGGTCAGAAAAGCGAGAACTATAAATTCTCCCCAAGTAGGAATGAATTCGCCAATTATGAGTTGGGCGCTTTAACCATTCAGCCATGGATGCATGAGACTCAGCGAGTGAACTAGGTTTTGGTATTCCTTCTCGAGCTTCTATTTCTTCGGTTAAGGGAGATTCGAGAAAAGATGGAATAGGAAGACGTGTTTCCAGAACGAACAAGATACGGGTTGAGAAGGGGGAGTTAGCAAAGTTAGACAAGATTGGAATAGGCATAGAAACATGTATTGATGTACCAGATCGGCTAATGCTGCCAGGTTGATGCGATGTATTCCACCAGTTGACTGAAAACTTTATTATTGGTATATCAATCGGTCCAGCACGGATTGAAATAGGAGCCGGTTCGACAGAAAGCTTTTGAAAACACAGTGCACCCAGGTAAATAAGGAACAAGATCAATACAGAGGTTAAACGAGCATCCCACACCCAAAAGGTGCCCCACATAGGTCTTCCCCGAAACCCCCCAGTAACTAAGGTAAACAACGTAAAAAAAGCACCCATTTCTATACCGGTTCCGGAAGAGCGAAGAAAAAGGGGATGCTTTGTTAATAGGAACAATAAAGTGTTTATAGCCGTTGCGATATAAACAAGAATACTCATCCGAGCCGCAGGAACATGTACATACGGAATACGAGAATTTCCACCTTGTTGAAGATCTAGTGGTGCTACCCGAAGACTTAAATGAATAGCCATCGCTGTTAAGAACAACCGAGATCCGATGATAATTTGCGCGTAACTCCTGGTCTTTGACATCAAAAAAGAAGGTTGTAAAAACGAAAAAAAAGACATGTAAAAATTTTTTCCTAGTTAGTGGAACAAGAAAGACGTGGATTTATATTAAATACGCAATCCTCCAAAAATAAATTCCCCTTTCTTTTCTTTATTTTTGCTTCGCTCGTGCGTAGCACTCCTTGCTCGCGGAGCGGCATACCGACAAAAAACATAAACACGTACAACCATCAAACCAGAGAGCCTTAAAACCATGACAGCAGGAGTTTGGTTGCTTCTATGTAGAGCTCACTGGCAGGATTCTGTAATTATAAAAGAAGATTGAGGGGGTCAGCACACCCAGGCCATCAAAACTCCGTGTGCGAGGTCACTTCTCGATTCTATTCTAGGCCGATGACTTTTATCTTATCCTAAATTAGACCCAGACCGGGGTTTCCAACCTCAATCAAAGCCTGTGCCTCACACGATGACTCTTACTTAAATAAAAAGGAATAGAGGAGCTATGAACGACTACTGAAACCATATGCTTAACACATGCAAGTCTAACGAAGTTTTCTTGGAAAGGATTTGAGATTCGGTTAGTGTGCATAGACTTCATCTTTCCTTAGGTGATTTTTTTGCCTATTGACTGAGAAAGGACGGGCTGGCTGCCTATCAGAAACCAGGTTCTGCCTTGGCCGGCCGGGAGGAAGCCTCATCCCCTAGACACATTTGGCGCTCTTCATCCTTACCGCCCTGGGTATTGGGGCTGGGATCCAGACGTTTCTGAGCTAACATTAACGCCCCCCCGGATTTGCAGCAATTATCGGATGACAAGAAGGATTTCTCTGAGGAAGCCGAATAAATAGGTACCCGAAGATAACAAAAGAACTCGTCACTCGTTCCCCCAGCAGCAGGCAACAACACTGGGAATAAGACGATCAGGCAGGATCCTCACGTGTGGCAGCTGCTGGAACAAAGTCCTACATCCAAGAGGTACCTACCTAGAGGAGAGAAAGGAAAGATAGATGGCTTCTTGTCTTGTAAGAAGATGATCTTGTCCTAAACTAAAGGGTAGAACCAGCTCTATTTAATGAACCAAGCAAAAAAAGTAGTAAGGTAACGGTTCTTTCTTTTGAAACAAAGCAGGCGAATAAGTCTATGTTCTATTGGCAGATCATTATGTTCCAGCCGGTGCCAAGGAAGCGAAGAATGGTATTTCATAGTCTTACTCAGAGCGGGCACTAGCCGCATTGTCATAATCTCTCAGGGACTGACTAGCCTTTTTTTTTCGATTTTGCTTCTATGATGTCTTTAACTTTATGCTATGCTATCATTTTAAAGCTTCACGAAGAGTGTTAGCCCAATAGTGCATTTTAGGTCAATCCCGAGCTACACCTTAGGCCGCTATCCCCCGACTGAACTATTGGTGGGAGTAAAGACTGCTCTTTCAAACTTCATCCAGTTAATCTATCTCTGTCAGTCTTTGCAGACTTCCTTACTTATTATCCTAAGACAGGAAGAACAGCTCTATCACTAGGAAGAAAGTCGGCTTCTTTGATAGATTTTGGCTGGCCCCTTTATGAATCTCCTGAAAAAATAGGCGTATAAATGGGGTTTTTGGCTCGCAATAAAGCTAGGGCCCTGGTCGAGCAAGACGTAGTCCTATCTATCCACCTCTCCAAACACAATATCTTGAGTACCTATGATGGTGACCACATCTGCTGGCATGTGATGTTTGGACATAAAATCGAGTCCTTGTAAATGGGCAAAGCCAGGTGCTCTTATTTTACGACGGTAGGGACGATTGCTTCCATTACTGACCAGAAAGACACCAAATTCTCCTTTAGGTGCTTCAACTGCGGTATAGGTAGAAGAAGCTGGTACGGAAAAACCTTCTGTATAAAGTTCGAAATGGTGAATTGAGGTAGAGTAGACCGATGATCCTGTAGTCATTTGGCCGGCTATTGAAAGAAAAAGCTTGCCTTGCATCTGCTTCCCCTATTATATAACCGGTCCCATCTCTCTCCAAACCTAACGTGGTAGTTTCCCAGCATAGGGCTTTCTATCTATAGATTAAGCCATTACCAAGGAGCTAATTCGTTCAGAACTCAGTTGACTGCTTCTATAGATAAGGCGGAGTGCCCTTGGCTCAGCATTTATAGCAGCACATAGAGCTTCGGCGCTACTACAGCGCTTCGATAACTCGAAGCGCCTCGTTATGAGAATCTAGCTTCGCTAACGTTCGGCTAAGTCTTGAACCTTCGCGCCGACCATTCGCTTTCTTAGTAGCAAAAGCGCTTCTCTTTGCCTCTTAAGTATAAGGCCAATAAAGATAATATTTGTTTTATTGCTTCCGCTTCCTCCTCCTTATCTGCGCTCATCAAGCCATTTTTCGCCCAAACTTACTAAATAGTAATAGGGGTAATTTTTTCGCACCTGACTGTGATAGCCCTCTCGATACCTTATTGGAGCTTTGTAACTAATGGACGGTTTCCCGTCGCTAGAGCGTTTTCCCAGTGCGCGGGGCCCGAACGAGGAAGGTGTTAGTGGTTTATCATTGGGTCAATAATACTTAATCCCTATTGTTGCGCTATTCCTACTCCTAGGGCGGGAAGCAGATAAGAAAACGCGAAGCGTTCTCTTGGTTTCCCAACCTGTTGTTTCTAAAGACTGTCCTCTCTCGGCTGGATGTTGGTCCAGCCTACTACGAGGATCCCGTATCCAGCAACCCAACCTATACAAAGGGCATCAAACCCCCTTTACTAGGTTGGAGCTATGAAGCTTACTTTATTATTAAAAAGGGAAAAGGCTTTTTCATTTTCAGCTGGTGCGCAGGAGCGCACTTCCGTTTTCCCTTTACTATTAGGGGGTCCCGTGGTTCCTATGCCGCCGTGTTTCCCGGTCCTTTTCTTTTAGTGCTTCGACCCAAAGCGATAGCTTCTAGCTAGTTCAGTGGATAAGAGGGCTGCGCTCCAGCTCACTCAAGAATGGGACGGCAGTGGTCCGCCGGCAAGCTCGTTCTGATCTTGGACGCAGTAGATTGGAATCCTGAAGCACTACCACGAACGCTACCGCGCGTCCGCCTGCGGTGCGGTAAGGCACCATCCTTGCTGTGCCAGCAGCCAACTCCGGCGTGTCAGCTTAGTTATCCTCATCAAGCCACTTACTTGATGTCTAGCTTCCTAACTGGTAGACGCCTCCTTTTCCCCCAGATGAATGAAGAAGGAAGACGTAAGTTGATTCCTCCGAAGAGCCGGAAGCTAAAAGCGCTATGCCGGGGCGGGGGGACGGGAAAAGAAAGGGCTCCGAAGAAAAAAATTGGGGTTCCCAACGCTTCTCCACGCTCAACGAAATGCGCCAACCTCGGAATGCTTTACTCCTAACCCCCACAAGGTTCCGAGACGGAGCTTAACCTGAGTCTCGGTTAAGAACGGCGATGATCTACGTTTCACACGGCGCACGATTCCATGGATAGTTTCATTCGACTTCGTGATGGAGGACATAGCTTACGATCATCGGCTTTGATTATGCCACTAGGCATTTGATTAAGACATTGCACAATGATCCGAACACTTTGTCGCATCTCTTCGATACGAATACAGTAACGATCATAGCAATCTCCTCTGGTACCTACTGGTACGTCAGGATCCGATTGGTCATAAACATCGTAAGGTGCTGCTCTTCGCAAATCCCAACATACCCCTGGACCTCTTAACATTACACCACTGAATCCCCAATCCTTTGCTTGCTGTGCAGTGACAGTACCAATATCCACTAATCGTTGTTTCCAGATACGGTTGCCGGTTGACATCTCTTCTAATTCGTCGATACGAGAAGCAAATTGTTGTGTGAAGAAATCAATATCTCGACATAAGCCCAGAGGCAGATCTTGTGCCACTCCACCTGGTCGTATGAAACTGGCATGCATTCTGGCTCCCGAGACTCTTTCATAGAATTCCAACAATTTCTCTCGCTCCTCAAAAGCCCACAGGAACGGAGTTAATGCTCCCACATCCATAGCATGAGTAGTTAAAGCAAGTGAATGGTTTGAAATTCGAGTTATTTCACGGAATAACACTCGTATATATTGAGCTCGTAATGGTACCTCGCAATTCAAAAGTCTCTCTACGGCTGAAGAATAAGCGTGTTCTTGGGCCATCATAGAAACATAGATAGGGTCAACGACGGAACGAACAACGAAACTTTACGACAGCTTTTTCGTACACGTTCACTTGCATCACATACACAAGTGCTCTCTGAACCGTGCAATAAGGTTACCCATAACACGGCTCCCCCACTTGAGTTATCTTAGCCTCAGGCCATGCTATTCAATAAGATTGGAAAAATGGCACCGTAAGGTAACAACTAGTATTGAAAGCTGGTCGCCTTTTGAAGCGTTCGCCGGTAACCAAAGCGTATCGTTCCCGCCACTTGGGTACTACTTTGTTTATAGCTTTTTTAGGTTATGCAATAGAAGGGGGCTTGGTTCTCTATTTCCGGCCCTAGGGGAGTTTACTCGACCCATTCCCCAGTCTCCCGCATTGCTCAAGTAAGTGTGCGACTCTATATGAGGACCTCCTTCTCTTCTGCCCACTCTCCGTTCACACGGTTTTCAAAACACCGGAGGAAGGGTGGGCAGCAGGTACCATGAGCCCTCTGTCCCACACATCTATCCAGAAGCAAGTGTAGTTCACCGGTTCCACCGAATGCTCCTATCTCTCGGCAAAGATCGTGTGAGTGTACAGTTATGCTTCGGATGCTTCGCCATAGAATAGATAGACACAGTTCCCGTTCTTTTCCGGCGCACTCGCTTTATATCTCCGACACACAAGGAAGGACGCGCTGGGAAGAAAGCAGCCCTAGCCTTTGTCCGGCCGATCATTCCGCTGGCATCTCGCATTCACGCCCCCGTTTGACTGCCGCTCGGGGATGTAGTTGTAGATAGGTTAGTCTTAGTGGGTCGTTGGCTCCACCTGTTATCTCCTTCTATGACATGCTGTTGTCGTCGCCATATTCCATATGTCACTTAGTCATCTCTGCCTCGCTGCGGGTCAGCACCTCCGAAAGAAACGGAGGACTTCATTCAGTGACCCCGCGATCGCCCTCTGAACGATCAGAATAAGGTAAAGCTTGAAGATAAGTTTTGTACTCTATTAATTTCTCAGTCCCTCTAGTCGGGTGGGCGCCGGCCGGTCTTTCGACCAGATCCCCCTAAAAACCGTACGTGCGGGTCTCCCCGCATGCGGCTCACGCCATTCGAGGTGGCCCAGCCCAGCATTCATTCGCAAATCCTGTAGTTAAATTTAGACTGCTCAACCTCGGAAGCTGATTCGCGCGTGTAGGCAGCGCTGTCTGTCGTACCGTTGACTCTATCTATTCATTGAATTTTCTTTTTTTTAGAGGCTCGCTCCTTTTTTCCAAGAATTCATGCACTTCCCTTTACTCCATAGGGCCTTCTCTAATAGGGAAAAGCCTTCCATTTCCGTCAAATGACCTGGCCTCCCCCGGCTCTTCCACCGTCCGGGCTCCCTTTCCTCCCTATGTGCTATGCTCCCCCGACGCAGGCCTACCGCGCTTCGCGCCTGCGGCGTTTTCGCCAGACGGTCTTTGCCAGTAGTGCCATCCTCCCCGCTGGCTGTATGGGCGGGTTGTCTCTCGCTGCTGCGTTCTGTTAGGCTATGATTACAGGAACAAATGTAGTTGAATGGAAGAGCAGGCGGGTTACACGTTCCACTGTGCCGAGATGTGAGGTGCAGGTGGTGATTATCACCCCGGGGTATGCGCTAGCGCCCTTGACAGGCACTCCAGAACCCGCCAACGCTCGTGAAAACCCGGGTCGGTCGGTCCTCCATTCATCCGACCTCCGGTGTGGATAACGAGGCCACCTTCACAACCCTCTCCCTTCTGTCCCTATGTTGTAATAAGGTAGGGCGGTTCCCTTGAGTTGCTCAACCGCCCCTTAGCCCGGTGCTCGTGATGCGTTACGGAACCTCTATCGTGTCGGGGGACCAAGCAGGGCATAGCTAGCGGCATAGGAGCCGACTCGGCATCAGCGGCTTCGTGCCGCACTGGAGTAATCCAATATGTGGTTCCGCACGTTCTACCACTTCTCCGTTCATTTCCAATACTGATCGTGAAACACCATGAGCAGCAGGATGTTGAGGTCCGAAATTCGAAGTGAAATTTTTTATTTGCCTGTTCTTAGTCGTCATGGGAAAGAAAGGCATAAATAAGAAATATATTATTCCCTGAGAGCTTGTCCAATACCAC
>OX415246.1:112500-130000 GCA_948330725.1 Sherardia arvensis | reverse complement strand
CAAGAAAGGGCGATCTTGTGCTATACTCCGGCGATCTCTTTTCTACCGAGGCACGCAAACTCCCATCGTGTCCCAGATCACATTTCGCAATCGAAAGGGGAAGCCTACTCATCTATCAGTTCCTCTCGTAGATCGGTGCGGTTTTACGAAGCGTCTAAGCACAGTTCACTCGCGTTGATCAATCAAGAGATTTGCCGCCACTCCTTAAGCTCTTCTATCGTATATACTTTTCCCACGCTTCATACCTCCTCTTTTTCTTCTTAAGGTAAGGTAAAGGGCCAGGCATGGTGGGGTAGGAGCATCCAGTCGGCAATCTTTTTGGCTTGACCAAGAAATCTTATGTCCTCCGAGTCGCACGGCGTTTTAACCGAAATAACTTCTTGCGCAATTCATGCGTTTCTGTTTTTATGATCAAAAATTGTTTCTTTATTTCCATTTCAAATTGTTCTCTGGACTTTTTATCAATATGAGGTGATCGTAACACAGTATATAAGACTCGTGATTCAGGCAATCCAATCTTCTGTGTGTAAGGCGGAAGCTCCAAAAAACGGTTTTCCAAAAATGGGTGATCAAAAGATCTAATTATTATGCGTATCTTGGTGGTCGTTACTTTTGGTGGTCTTTATTTTTATTTTTGTCAGGGAGAATGCCGCTAAAAAAGATGAGCTCTACCAAGGATATTTAGTATCTTCTTTTTTTGATTCCTTCTTTGTCCAGAAATAACCGATGCTTAGAAACAGCCTTAATTAGGTTTTTATAAACCCGGCTACGGTGAGTCCCAAATCCCATCTCTTTGAGGTAGCGAGAGTAGGTACTCTCAGATAAAGGGTTACCTTTAGGATAGAAGAGGATCCCCCTAATCTGGTGCCGTTTAGAGACAATAGAATCGTCTGAAACCCTGTCCGAACGAAGAGCTTTCTCTATCTTAAGCTCTGTTTGGAATTGGGTTTCTATAATGGAAGCAATCGTCTCTTCGGGCAAGGGACGTCCTATTGTATTGATAGATTGATAGTAAGGCGGCTTTGCAGCTCCTGCCGCCTCTGTCCCTCTTCCAGTAGAGGGTGATAAACCTCAGCCTCAGGCCCCGCGGGTTCACCAGGATTGGGAGAGGTCGGGTTCGGTTGGTTTACGCTGGTTTCGGAAGTGTCATTACCAGAATTACCACTGGAACTGCTCCCAAATAAATCCGCCCATATGAAGCTTAAGTCTATTCCCCCACCGCCCTCGGCTGCTCCTGAGCCAGGGGCCCCCGAAGGATCCATCATGTTCCACTCTCCTGAAATGATCATCGGTTTTTCGCCACATAGGAGCTTTGGGAATTGAACCCAAGACAGACCTTTGCCCCTTTCTCGTACTTCGTACTTTTTGCTTTTGTTTTACATACGCTTTTTTTGTGGGGCGGTGACTGAAACATTTCCTTTATGTTGATAGAAACAACAAGAGAAAGGCCAGTCACTGAACACCAAGCCAATCTCGATGAAAGTAAAAGCAACCTTCTCGAACATCAGAATACAATATTTTATCAAAAAGAATCCTCTTTGCATGAACTTCTGTAAGCCTTATTTTTTCCCCGAAAAACATACTCTAATTACATGTGTGAAGCATATAGCCTAACTAGCATGATTGAGCCCTGCAGTGGTAGAACCTGGTGAACCAAGCGTACTACTTGACTTGCCAATTCTTCTCTTATTCAATTTCTAGTTAGATGAACAGCTGCATGATCTCTTCTCTTATTATACGATACGACTCGCCATGGATGAACAGAAGGCCTAAGAGAGATGCTCTCCGGCTATCCACTTCCCGTAGTAATCAAGGTGACAGGATTCGAACCTATGGCCCTCTGTACCCAAAACAGATGCGCTGACCAGACTGCGCTACACCTCGGTCTCTCACCACCCCGGAGCATATAGATCCACCCGATCGATGAACACTCAAACCGAACTCGCCCATCCTTTTATTTTGGGCACAGGGATGCGAGAACCAATCCGAGTAATCAACCGCTTTTTTTATTATCTGCCTCCAGCAAGATAGGGCTCAGCCAAAAAGCCGTATAGTGTAGGAGCGCTCCAATTTATTGGCTTAGTCTTTCACTTTAATTTTAAAATCCGGCTCGCTCCCGGCTACGTGTCCTTTGGACCCTTCGCCCGCTTAGAAGTGGATTCGAACCACTGACACAAGGATTTTCAGTCCTTTGCTCTAACCAGCTGAGCTACCTGAACCACTTTCCTAAAGTATGTTTTATTCATCGAATAGCGCCCTACCTTACCACTTGACTAGTAAGATAAAAATTAAAAAAATTTATTATATATATATATTTTATATAGGCTTATAGGCTTTTTCCTTGTTCGTCAAGCTTTCGAGCAGCTCTTTCAACTGCCGCCTAATCCCCCAACATGCTAACCGCCCAGGGACTGGACTCCACCAAGAGGTTCTTTCTCTCACGTAATTTAGCCCGCCCGTTTAATTTCCTTTTGCCGAAGTTCGTTCAGTCGGTAAGCATCCCGTTAGCTCTTAAAATTTCCTAGCCCATCTATCCCCACTATCTCCGAATTCTGTAAGCCGTAAGGAGTCCGTAAAATGTGAATAAAGTCTTCACGCGAAAGTTCATCGCCTTCGCTTATCTTGTTTTTTAAGGTCAGTTCTTGTATGATGTCGACGAAGGTCTCATGTTCACGATTATTATTCTTGCAAAACTCGGAAAGTATTAAAGCACATTTATTCCTCAAGCTGTCGACTGTGTCAGTCGGAAGTGCATACGGCAGATCCGCTTCCTCTACCTAGGTACGGATTGGATGCTCCTCCTGCTCGGGCATGACTCTCAGACGGCTATGATCGGACAATAGAGTATGTAAGATATAGCTCGTGCCTCTTAGGCTTAACAAGATGGGGTTCGGATGAAAACGGATCTCGCTAATCCAGTCTATTTTGAATAGTCCAGGTAGTTGACTACAGGATCGGATCCTCTGTCTTTGCCTGAAACTTTCACTGTCTGTCAGCTGAACTACTATATTGATTAGGCGGATCTAACTCTTTTGAGAAATGCCCAGAAGCGTCTGTCTACTAGTTCAGTTGAGAACAAGGTGTCGAACTAGACTGATAACTGATCGTCTAAAGAAGCGCTTCTTTAAAGGTAGGATGCCGATAATCATGTCTCTATATACGAAGAGCAGGCATGCGTGGGACTTTAGGACAAGACTCCGTAAGACCTTTCGTTTAATATGCCTTCTGTATATGTATAACCGCAAGAACGCCTTTGAAACAAGCTTCCAGCAGCTAACGAACGATGCTCTGAGTTAGCCTAAGCCTTGGGTTATCGGGATTCAGGTCGGTCTGCTAATATAGCTTATTACTTCTTTGAAGCGTATGAGGCTGCTTGTTCTGGTTGCAGCTCGAAGCGTAGATCTGCTTTCATTATGTGGATGTTGTGGAATTTTCTACTGTTTCTCGCTTTACTTTATCGGTAAAGCATTTTTTGCTAGATCGGATTGAGAGTTACTTCTTCCGCTGACTAACTCGCTTGTGCCTTTGCAACATCCATTGCTTCTTACTATGTCGATGAAAAAAAAAAAAAAAGAATTTTTACCTCAACAAATGGTCCATTTGTTGATGGGCGAACGACGGGGATTGAACCCGCGCGTGGTGGATTCACAATCCACTGCCTTGATCCACTTGGCTACATCCGCCCCTACCCCCGCACACGTTTAAGTCTCTATCTACGATCAGATCTTTTTGAACTCCCCTATGACCGCTATCAAAGAGAAGCTTTTTCCTATAGTATAGAAAAAAAAGTCTATTGATTGTTGTGTTTCAGAATTAGGGGAAACAAAGCTTCAACATATTCATATGCCTGGCAAAGCTTCAAACAAAGAGGTTGGGCTTTCATTGCTTTTACTTCACTTTACTTAAGATTAAAGATAGGGGCCGGGCGGGCAGTGAAGGCTCATTTAGTAGACAGCGGGCGAGCAGCAAGCACCTTATATAGGGCGTTAAGCACCTATCTTACTAAGATAAGGGGCAAGCCAAAACCTACTACTAAAAAGTGGCTGGCTTTTCATCAGCCATTGCGCGCTTCTCTTTTTAATTTTCAGTAAGGGGGCTGCTAGTTGTACAAGAGGAAATTTTATAAAGGCTATACCACGACCACCAAAGCCAGAAGAGAAGACATCATTCTCGAAAAGGTCGAAGGACGGGACAAGAGCTCCAAGCAAGAGATATTATTTACTAAAAGTAAAAGCAGCTACCGGGTGAGAATAAACAACTACCATTTAAGCTGACAGCTAGCTACACGGATTCACCACTACTTATGACTTCTTACTCCTGCTCCTAGACAAACTAAGAAGCAAGGAAAGAGGAACTATATATAAAATTTAAGATCTTTTATCCGGCTCTAACTCCTAACTCAGGAACTTCCTAGCTCCGCGCATTGACCTTCTGAGACCAGATAAAGCTCCATCTAGTTCTATAAGTTGTCAGTATCCGGGTGTGGTCTGACCGGCATGCTGAGCCCTTACATAGCATAAGACCCACAATCCATTTATCCAAATTCCACGCTATGGCCAAGCGACTCTCATTTCTAACTTAGAGCGAGACTACAAAAATGGATATCAAATAGGGATGGCTAAACCCTATATATTCACCCTTTCATGGATCACCCTTACTGGTCGCCGTAGAAAGGAAGGGATTGGATAAAAGAGGACCCATCATTGCACTCATACACTCTTCATTTTTTCTCGAGGGCCTCTCCTACAGCGGCAAGGAGATTACTTAGCGCATTGACTAATTTAATTTAGACTAGCCTAATGGCGCAAAAAAAAGAATTTTACTAGAATTTAAGCCCGGGAAGTAAAAAAGGCCCTTTTCGGTTAAAAAAACAGTCTCTCTTGGAATGGCAATACAATAAAAAATTGTAAGAATCCACATATCTCCCATCAATCGGTACTAGTTGAAGTAATTTTAATTCCCCCATTAGTTTGATGAGAAATGCGAAACTAAAAACGATAGATAAAAAAAAGAGCCCCCGTTGGGAGTTTTATTCTGCTTCCTGTCCCCTTTTTAACAGAAAATGGAGAGATGAATTGATGTATTTATTTAATCCGTCGGGACTGACGGGGCTCGAACCCGCAGCTTCCGCCTTGACAGGGCGGTGCTCTGACCGATTGAACTACAATCCCAGGAAAATTAGGTGTACAGCCTAAAAATATATAAATTATATATATATATATATATTTTATTAAATACACTAGACTCATAGTGGGCTAATTTATGAATTGAATCATGACTATATAAGATAAGCTATTCTGATATTAAGAGATTCAATATAGATGAGTGGAAGCGGACCTTTGATTTCCTTGGACCGCGCAAGAATTCGTCGTCCGATTTAACCTGTTTGTTCCTGGACGCTCTATAGAAATCCAAGGCTATTCCTTTCCAAAGGTCTTCATTCCGAGTCACAAGAACAATCTCTTTTTTTTTTTTATGGTAATGCAATGCAAGAGGTCGGAAATCGGGTTATTTCTGATGATGAAAAGAGCTTTTATCTTATGTGATATTTATTAAAACCCGAAATTTCGGTAATGTTAGAAGTCGGTATCTGATGATCAGATACCTATGGTCGGTATATCTTTGAAAGCTCAGACGGAGAGAATAAACGGACTCCTCGAGGGCTACTTAAGCCACTTTAGTGCAGAAGGACTGGAGTTGTTGGATGTTGCTCAGTGCTGCTATAACTTCCAAAAAGCTCTAACTTAACTGCTAGAGGTGGATCGGATGAGAGGCCTCTATTTGCTTGCTCCTCCTGTTCGCTCTAATTCACCTGGTTCACGACGGCCTGTTTGCTAGGTTTTGGTCAGCTCTGAGGAAAGCCATTCTCTGGATTCTTTCTTTAGGAGCGAAAGAAGATGGATTTTAGAATCCATCCGCGAGGAAGACAAAAGCGAGAACGGTAAGAGCTCCATAACCTAATTTTCTTCCTATAACCGATCTAACTAGAAATTTCAGAATATTAGCATATCATATTGAGTAGATGAAAGGTGCGGGTTCGACTTTACAGGAGAAAGAAGCGTACTACGTGAGGCCTCGCCAATTGATAGGGAGGACCCATATTCTTTCCCAGGCGTATAGTCAAGTCTTGGCGCCCTTTCGGGGTCTCTGGTGTCGAGTCGCTAGAAGAGGAGCATTGGGCACAACGAATAAGATCGCTATAATATCCGACTGACTGGTAATAAATAAGTTATCCACTGAAAAGAGAGGGCTCCACTACGAAGAGACGAATATCGTTTCACATCTGATTAAATTGAAACCACTAATCTAATGGCATATAGAGTTTCATCGTCTTGTAGATGTACTTAATAGATGAACTAAAAGTCTTCGATAGAACCCAAGGCAAAAAAATAAATAAAATTCGAAGGTGCTTTTCGGTCACCATTGGCTTGGGGCGTCCTCTCTAACTGAACAACTTCTAAGTAAACCTTCTTTGCTTAAGCGCTTCTTTTCTCTGGGCACATGCTCTCCCATTGGGAATTTTATACCCTTGTACCACTGAAGGGCTCCGGCTCTCTCAATCAAAGGAAGGTCTCTATCAATCAAAAGACCTGTCACTCTCCATGCTCTCTGGAATCACAATCGTTCAAAGAATAACATTAATGAAAAGCCCCATCCATCCGGAGTAAAAGCTATAGGTTTTTTCACCCTGTCTATTTGTTGTGTCCTCCACGAAAGTAAGCTCGACTCACTTCAAGCCTCGTTGTTTTCACGTTCCTAGTCACAAGACTATTTTTCTTGGGGTCACCCCCTTAGAATATACAAAATTAGGCCTAAAAAGAGTAAGAAAATAAGTTGCCTGGCACTGGTTTACTGGTAGCTATTCTGTCTCTGAACAGAGATATATTCAAGCGGGGAGTCGCAATCGAACTCTACAGCAAGGCTTGGATCGCCAACTCAACAAAGGCCATCAGTAAGCTTTGAATTACGGTGTGCCCATGCTAATATCGGATGATCCAAAAAAGAGTATGAGGCTGCACGTCACAATTTAAAGAAGATAACGTCCGAGCCCTTCTAAGATTGAGAAGCGACCAGGCGCCCGAAAGGGCCTATTAGAATATCCCTATTCTTGTTAGGACCGAGTGAAGGAAGTCATAGGTATGGCTACCGAACGGTATAGTTTTCTTTGTCCTAAGGGTGAAAGTAGTTCTAAAGTAAGAACTACGATCTAATGATCTAATCTTGGTCTATAAATCTATGTTTGAGATTTCTTTCAGCGAGACAAGAGAGGCAATGAGGTTGTCCTGTTTCCTAATATACCTATTCTAAGTTAAGTAATTGCTTTCCCTATATAGACTAAAAAATAAAAGATGAAGATGCATGGTTGAGTGCCGGTTCCTACTATTATGCCTATAATAGTTCTGGTTCAGGGATTGAAAATAAAACAAAAGCTAGCGGTAGAGAAAGACATGAAAGCGGAATCACAACTCACAACCGTCGAAGTAGGCTGTCATAGCAAGAGTAGGAGAACAGCAGAGGTATCGATTCAACTAACAGGACAAGAAGCTGATATGCTTTTCTTCAAAAATAGAAGAATCGGATTTCATGCAAGTATCTATGAAGGTACGGTACCATAGGCCGTTATGAAGCCGGGCTTCCCCGCCTATTTTGGCCGATGGTATTCGATATCATATCAGGGACAGACATTACCGCATAAGCAGTCTCTCCTGTTGTACAAGGAAGGCCGGTCAGAGCCACGACTTCCAACATCGTCGGAACCATGGAACCCACACAAAAGTGGAATGAATGTTCAGCCGGACACCAAAACAAAAGAGTTGCGGAGATCCGCGGTTTGTAACTCGGAGGGGTGCTCGGGCTCATCATAATAGCATCAAAAAAAAAGACCTAATTTTTTCAAATCCTCTCCCTTGTGGAGATTCAGACGCTTTACCCAGGAAGCCCAATTGTCTAAGGGGATGGGCCAAGCCCTAAAGATTTTACCAACACAACAGAAGAACCACTGACAGACCTTTCAAGGAAAGGTAGAGACGAAGAGGGGTTAGGAAAGAACTGGGAGAACTCTGATGGTGCAGGGCCATCGAAGAAGTGCCTCAGCGCGCCGCAGCCACTACTTTGACTCCTTTTATGCAATTATGAACTACACTTAACTTTATCAATTCCAACGCAACTTATCCTTTTTGAGCTGACGTAACAAACTACGCAAGCCTCCCAATGAAGCCAACATAAATCCGATCCAAATTAAAAAAATAAAAGGCAGTTTCATTATGGTGGTATACCAGCCGCCTGTTCTGGAACTGGAAGTTCCAATCGAAGCATATAGATCCGTAAATAGATTTGTATGTATAGCCACTTCAGTCGTGCTCGTCGTTTCTCGAAAGTATCTTTTTTCTGGGAACATGGTCAACCAGAAATTATTATGTTCGTGATTCTTCATCCACCGATGCAGAAAATGCTCCAGTTTTCCATTCTCATATGCGGCTGGAAAGTGGATTGGCAACGGGTTGGCACGAAATGATTCATCATGTTCAAACATGAGCCGATCGTTCGTTAGGGACGGTTTATAAATCATCAAATTCCCACAAATGGAATGAAAAGTGGGTCCATGTAAATGATCGAGACTTCGCAAACAACAACGCTCCTTCCCCATATGGAGTTCGGAACCCAAGGGCAATCGTTGAGTGAACTGTATCTTCTTTGTGTTAGTTGACCTAAGCCGCACCCTGACTGCTGGGGTGGGGCTCGGCCTCCGAACCGTACGTGAGACGAGTTTCTGCCTCATACAGCTCAGGCCGAAGACCGGGGGAAGTTTAGGAGAGATGGGGAAACCTAGCAGCTGCCGGTCGGGGCGGGGATAAGCTTGCTTCTTTACATTACCCCCCCCCACGACCCTTCCGCGCTAGCGCTTCGCGTTCTTTCTATTCCATTACGGGACAGGCGGCTAATACTAATTTAATAAGTGAAGTAGTCTCGTCGTCTGACCAATCGGCTCGGACACCAGACCGCCCATTTTCTTTTGTCTCGACCTAAATGTAATGGCTCTCTTAGTTACGCTGCGCCCCGACCCGAGTCCCCCACGTCCGCTTTTTCCGCCCGCAACCCAAGAAGTTGGCTTTGCCAACACAACATTAGGGCCGCCCCCTTCATTCTATGCTGACCCCGGCCCGGGCTGGCTTTTTGGGAAGCCCGTTCCCACCGCGCTCACGGCCCGGCTGGCCTGACAGCGTTAGTGGGAATTTCCCCGTTCCCTGGTCAAAGACTTGGTTGGATGCGGGATCTACTCCACGAGGAGCGGTACGGACGTAGATGATATCATCACGACCCCTTTTTTCGTACCGCTAGGGATGCTTAACGCCACTTCGCCAACTGGCGTTACCTGCGCTTTCGTGTCTCTCAGTGTGGTCAGCACTGGATGTTTCCGAGCAGCGAAGCTTACGCCCATTCGCATTAGTTCATCCAAAGTTCCTTACCCTTATGCACGAATTATTGAATTGGAATAAGCCATCTTCCTATCAAGGTTAAGGAGTCAACTGAGCATCTCAGCGGCGGGATTGAATACCCGGATCGAATCAGAGTTCACGCCGCCCGCCCTGAACAAATAGGAGGCGTGGGCCACAGGTCGCACATAAGCCGCCGGGTCGCACGACAGAAGAACACCCAACATAAAGATGCACACTCCTCCATGTGAAATATTCATCTTTATTAGAGCTTTTTGGTAGTAGTCGTGACCAACAGCCATCAGCTGTCGGCTCCTTGGTAAGGTGAGAGCTTCAAGCCCGATTTCTGATGGCGCACCCCCCACACAAGCACCGCCTGACGAAGGAGGGGCGGAGAAAGCTACAGGCCTCAAATTTCCTTCGACCCTTCTTTCTAAATGGGGGTGCCGGGGACACCTCATTTTGTCATTTCGTCGTTGCTCATTCCCGTTAGGCCAAAGTCTTTGGCCTTTCCTTCTCCGCGCCCGCTCACGCTTCGCTGACCTATCGCGTGGTAAAAAGAAGAAAGTACAAAAAAATAGTAAACAGAGCACACCGCAGAAAGATTCTAAATATGAGAAGTCCGCCTTGGATTCGAGAAGAAGGAAATGAAAAACGAGAACGAAACGAAATAAGGCGTTTCTAGCTCTAGTTTCGGATGAGCTTCTCCCAATTATGTCTGATAATAGAATAGGGCGGCTTGCTCTGACCAAGACTCCACTTTTTGCTCCGTTCGTGGAGCGTATGAATTTCCTTGAATGTAGATAGACCAAAAGAGGGAATGAAGAGATAGGAATAGGAATTATAGTAACATTGTAAAAAGGGGCACCTGTGGGAACATCTCTACTGACGAACCATTTCAATAGTACGGGTGCTGCCGTGCCACGAGGCACGACCATGGAAGTAATAAAAAAAAAAAAGTTATGTAGTTGGACCATCTGTTCTATCCGTTCTAGTTTTGCTTCTCTAGAGAAAATGAGAGGCTAAAAATAAAAGTGTTCGCAACACATACCGAAAGGGGACTAATTAAGCCGACCATTAATGACTAGTTCGAACAACAGGAGTGGTCTGATCAAATAAGGGATCAGACCGCTCTTAGAAAGAGAAAACAAAAGCAATCATGAAACTGGCATTCATCTACCCTACAATCCGATCTTTCTTTTTATATGAAATTTTTAGTTAAGATTACCTTTCATACCTAAACTAAAAGTAGCCTTTCTCTTTATATACGATAAGCACCAATGATAGAAGGAGATAATGCGATCCTTCTTCTTCAATTCATCTGCAGAGAGGGCATTCGCTTCCTATTCCTTCTTAAAATTAAATTAGATTTTCTAAACCTTCCCGAAAGCTTAATAAAAGGGGCTTGACTCTTCGGAATCATAGAAAGAAGCTGGGGAGAAAGGCTCCGTTGAAAAAGAAAAAATGGCCCTAGCTCAGCTTCCTAGCATGACACATCAATTACGCCATTAGAGACTTGTATGATCCTCCACTTGCTAGTCAGAAAATATCACCTTATCTTCTTTCGCTGCTTTCTTAAGCTATCGCTCGCTTTATGAGTGCACAACCAAGTTCAAGAAACTGTTAATTAAGATACTATGCTGGTCTCTTATCTAAGAGTAAATATCTGTGAAAAGTTTTGCTTTATATATGAATAATGAGACCATGAGCGCTTTAGGGCGTCCTCAAGATATGTTTTTCAGATACCGCTATCCAATTACAACCCGTTTTTGCTCAATGGATACAAAATACCCCCCGCTTTAGCACCTGGTGCAACAGCAAGCACCAGTTTAACGCGGGGAGGCGGTGATTTAGTAGCAGTGGGTGGCAAGGTGGCTTTGTTACCTATTCCATTAGGAACCGCAGATTTTTTGGTCCATCACATTCATGCATTTACGATTCATGTGACGGTATTGATACTCCTGAAAAGGTGTTCTATTTGCCCGTAGCTCTCGGTTTATACCGGATAAAGAAAATCTTGGTTTTCGTTTTCCTTGTGATGGACCTGGAAGAGGGGGTACATGTCAAGTATCGGCTTGGGATCATGTCTTCTTAGGACTATTATGGATGTACAATGAAATTTCGGTAGTAATATTCCATTTCAGTTGGAAAATGCAGTCAGATGTTTGGGGCAGTATAGTGATCAAGGGGTAGTAACTCATATCACGGGAGGAAACTTTGCGCAAAGTTCTATTACTATTAATGGATGGCTCCGCGATTTCTTATGAGCTCAGGCATCCCAAGTAATTTAGTCTTATGGTTCGTCATTATCTGCATACGGCCTTTTTATAGCACATACTACTACCGCGCTATACTGCATTAGTAAGACAAGGCTATACTGCTTTGTTTAAAGCCTTAAGCTTGCCTCAATCTTAGATTTAGCCTACTCTTCATAATGGTCGCACTGGTAGGGATGGACAGAATGACTACTTGAACTTGGCCAAGATAGAAAAAATAAAATAATTTCATTGCCTTTAGTTCAGACTGTGGGCTATTTCGACTATATCCTAAGGTACCGGGGTAAGCCAGGCCTTTACTTCTTAAAAGGATTGGACTGCTTTCCTTCCCTACGAAGAGTGTTCAGTCCTAAGTTCTAAGAAGCTAGCTAACTATCTGACAAGGCGATTCTCGTATCAAAGCCTCCGCTTACTAAGTAGCGTAATAGTTAACAATTCTCGAGTGCTGCCAATAGATCTAAAAAATTAAGGCAAGTAAACTTCCAGGGCTAAGCTTATCCTAATCTATTCCAGAGAGTTAGAGTTTATCTGGGAAGGGCTGGCTAGGTCGAATCTTCTCCCTTGATCTGTCTTCGTTTTCATTTTAAAAGGTTGCGTTGGCTATTGACTCTTAAAGTTACTGTATTGCTAAGAGTTGCCGGCGAAGGGAAGTTTGACTTTGAAAGAAGCAACTTTCACCTTGAACTTGAAAGCCACTAGACTTCTTCCCCGAACCCGTGCATGCATGGTTTGGCCGGGATGAAACACTTTTTCCTAAAGGAGTTGGACCGGGACTTAAAGAATGGAAAAAAGTCTGTTTTCAAGGATAGCGGGTAAGCAGGAAATCCAGTAATAAAGGGCAGGGCACTTCGTTTTTATTAAGCTTCAAAAGAATGCTCGTAGCGGCGGGAATCTAGAACCTGAGGTCATTCTATAGGTTCATCTACCCACTAAATTTCTCGCTTGAGGGAGACTACAAAAAGTACTTTAAGACCACGTGACAAGTATGCGGTCAGGGGCGTGGTCCCTTCCTTTTTTTTCTATGAAATCGCGAACTGAGACTTTGATTACAGACAAGTACCCTTTCCAGGGTATAATATATAGTAGTCGCTCGCTCTATCGAACCATCTAAAATCACATAGCCCTATCGAGCTAGCCTAGTAGCTGGAGTTGCATTTCCCATAGCATAGTGCCAGTGGGGGTCTAGGCGGACTGATTCTATTTAGAAGGCAGCGAAAGGCGAGTCAAGCTTTGTTGAATTTCCTCATCTGCTTAGCTTATAGAATCACACTGTTATAGCTATAGAGAGGCTCAAATCACGGTTTATCACGATATAAATTCCAATCAGTGGTTGGAATGACTAATCAATGGTACTCTGATTTCACTACCGGCGGAACTCCCCGGATTTCGGGGATGGTTACTAGGAGGAGTCTCTGGCATGGGCTAAGCTAAGTTGTCATCGTAGTCGTAGTAGTTGTTCGGAAGCTGGGTCGTGGTTCTCTGTATCGTCTGTCCGTATATCACGTAGTTGTAGCGAAGCGGGGTGCAGGTGTTGGGTGCCCAGATATGATAGCGGGTAACGTAGCTAGCTTGCAAAAGAACTAATGCACTGAGACTGATGGAATGATGCCCGTGCTGGTATGTTCCACTGCTTTTACTGGCCATGCAATTCGATATCAATAATAGACCGGACTTTTTCAGTTGAAAATTTTTTAGTTGCGTACTAGTATGCAAGCCCTATTGTCGATCAGCACATCAGCGAATGCGTTAGCCCAAATCAACAGAACAATCACAAATGCGGCCAGATAAATTTAAGTGCACAGTTCCTGAATGATGCACTCTCCTTGTTAAGTGCGGCGATATACCGCCAATCCAGTATGGGGACGGGAATGATGTTCATCATGATGCTCCCATCTTCTTCTCACGCTCAAGCATGGCGGCTATGTCTTTCTATGCCCTCCGCTCAATTCTGGTATCAGGGTTATTAGAGCCGAGACCGATGACAACATATTCGTTGGCGATCTCTTCATAGGCTTTTGTGAAAAAATCGTCGTTATTCTCAAGCATCTCTTTCACCTCAAGAAAGATATACTTTAGTGAAATAAAGTTTCAGGGCCTTACAAAAAGAAAATCTTATCTTAAAATGGAATTGGAAGACTTAGATGGCTTATGTAATATCCTACTTTTTATACGAATTTAGATAGGTAGGGTAGGAATAGACGGGCTAAGAGATTAAACCACACAAGATCCCCCTCCTTCGAGGGGCGAATGGACCAATCACTGATCGAATCGGGAATCGGGGCTTTCTCATACTCCTCCAAGTCAGCAACGGGCACTACGGGTACTAGTTTCATGGTGATTCGTTTTCACCTCATTCCCCCTCTATGGCAGACTGCAAGCACAGAAGCTAAGGATAGCCCTACGGAGGAATGCCCGAGTTTCAGAGCAGAGGTGAAGAAGCTTTCATTCGACAAGAGGAAGCACCGGGGGAGGATGGAACTCTACTTTACATAAGCTATTTAGAGCGATCCCCGTAGATTAGAGAAAACAGGGAAATAGCAAGGAAAGAGCTGGACTAACGTCCAATTACTTTACTAGTAAGACGATCCACAAGTAGGCGCTGTGAACCTGTCAGCCCAACCAGTAGCCGGTCTTGCATATGAAAGGGGAGATGGCATCTCCTGGGATGAATGCTTTCCTTCGTTACCCGATTCCTCTCCTGATTTATTTTATTTATTGCCATTGCCTGCTTTACGGATAAGGAATTACCGGTCTTGTCTTGGGAATAGAATAAGAATAGGAATGAAGCTATTTGCCGACAAAGAGTATAGTAAAGTTAATGGACGATAAGCAGGAGGGGGGTGGATGATCCTTTCATGCATCTTGTCTCCGACCATGACCTTCCTGGATCACGACGGGGTCTGACAATCGGAGAGTATAGCCCTGGCATATAAGAGCCCCTGATCCGTGGCTCGAAATTCCTAAGAAAGGATAAATAAAGGAAAAGACAGCCCTCAAAGAAAGTATAGAACTAGGATAGCACCTAACCAACTGAGCTTTTTGATCTTCTTCGCCCTATCACTTTACCAATGGGTCACAACCAACAAGGAAGGATCTATCCCCACTGGGAGGGATCAACAGGATGAGAGTTGCTAGATTTAGAACCTTTTAGAGGACTGTTTTCTAGGTTCGGAAAGAAAGTACGAGAGGAGTGTCCAACCTTGTTCCCCTGCAGGTTGTTCTTAGACTCGTAGCCCCACAGGGGAAGCTTATCAACGAGTTTTGTTCCAAGATCATGCCCAATCCATACGCCCCCTATTAAAGGCATCAATGCACTAAGCGACGATCCCATAGTGGTTCACTAATCAAATGCTCTTTCCATGCTTCCTTTTATACAGTAATAATCATATGCCGCAAATCCTATGTTGAAAGCCTGGATGGATGAGCAAGAAGTTTCAAGCTTGAAGGCAAGTTTTGACTCGTGGATTACTACAGGTAGCGCAAAAAGCCTCTTTCCGGCGCATCCCTAGCCATTCTTCCTCTTCTTTGTTGCCTTTCCCTTCATAGGGCTCGTCCCTCTCGAATGTATGCCCGTTCATTTCTTCCGTGTGCTAGGAAGAGAGAGCTTCGAGCAAAGCAAAGGAAATCTTTATGTTATGTTCGGCCTCATTTCCGAGGAAGGATGCTGCGATAGAGGAGAAATATCCTACCCCTTCTGCCCTTGGGGAAAGAAAGACTGTATGACCGCACTCTTAAAGCACTCGTTCTAGCAGATATGTTTTTGTCCCAGCACTCTCAGGCCACTTTTCCCAAGACAATAGGCTATGGAGCGGGCAGGCTCAAACGAGGAACCAGCCCAATCTATACGATCACTGATCGAAAAAAAGAATTGTTCCCTGCCCGAAGTTGGGAGCTTATGGTTCTTTGCAATAAGTAATAATAATATAATATTAAGTAAAAAAGACCCGGCTATGAAATAGCATGAATCGTTCGAAAAGCATCGTTAAACGAGAAAGCTCCTTCCGCTACTAACCTGAACCTCTGTATTTGAGCAGACAATAAAAAGATCATGGTCTTAATAAGGGGTTCGCTCCTCCATGCTGTATATTCAACCTCTATGTCAATAGGGGCCCCAGATGCTACTTCCTTCGTCGAGTGAGTTGCGGAGATCCGGTTTTAACAAAATTTCCTTTCCTCCCTGGGACTATCCCTCTACGCTGGATAAAGTGCCTGACCCTCAACAAAAGAATGGATTAAGGTGATAGAGTGTTATCAAGAGACGCTAGGCTTCGGAATTACAAAATTCAAAGAAGTGCTCTTTTTTTTCTCGTCAGCGGATTTCGTTCATTAAGTTCTTGTTTGATCTGCCGCTGTTAGAACACCACAATATTCATCTTTTTGGGGTTAATGCTCTCAATGGTGAATCGATAATTCGATATCCCTTTTTTCCGACGACGACGGAATGGAAGAAAAGCAAAGAAACCTGCGATGGCTACTGAAAAACCTCCTTTCTTTTTTTTAATAAAAAACCCTTTGACCTTTGTATTCGTTCGCCAAATCTTGTTCAGTTCCATCAAAACTCGTTTTTGTCTGAATCTTCGTGGAAGAAGAAGAAGCGGTTCACCAGCTACTAGATCCTGGGATCCCACTAAATCATTAAACCTGGCGGCTGCTCGCTCTTTGATCAGTGATTCACCGCCCACTAGATCAATGAATAATCTCTCCAAAATCCGCTCTTTGATCAGTGATTCACCGCCCACTAGATCCATGGATCCAACCTTATTCTCAAACCTGGTGGCTCGGTTGATTGGCACTCCTGTAAGCTCATCTTGCATACAAATTCTGGGGTTCCCAAGTCCTGTATCTACCAAGAACATTTCTTTATTTACTCGTAAAACATCAGATTGTAAGGCGTTACCACTACAATAAAAATAACTTGAATTAGATCTTGGAAATAATTTACTCAAATAGATGCTCATCATAAGCTTATTTTTCCTCCTCTTCCTATTGATCAGAAGCAAATTGTGCAAAGGCTTCTAATTCTGCGAATTGCGCCAGTTCCAACTTGAATTTACCAGCTACTTGTTTCATGGCTTAAATTTGAGCTGCAGACCCGACTCTGGAAACGGACCACATTAATAGCAGGCCTGATTCCAGCATTGAATAGATCGGCAGATAGGAAAATTAGCCCATCCGTAATAGAAATTACATTCGTAGGAATATAAGCCGAAACATCTCCCGATTGAGTTTCAACGATTGGTAAGGCGGTCATACTCCCTTCCCGATGTCGCTTCCTTTGATTTGAATTAATGAGGAACGAAGGCGCATGCAAGAGAAAAGAGGGCATGTGAACTTCTACTTCTTAGTAAAAGGGCTTACTCCTAGGATTGACTGGGTGAGGTTCCCCCACCGTAGCAGCTCTTATCCTATCTGCTCTTGGCATAGAAGCTTTCTTCCTTTCCGCTCATGGTCAATCCCTTCATCGGAAGGAAAGAGAACTACCCGTTGAACGAGGTGAAAATCAGAGTAAAAGTACAGCTACGTATGCTTGCAAAGGATTGGGCGCAGGACCTCTTCACAGTTCAACGTATTCATGGATGATTCTAATAGTGTCTTCTTTCGAGTAAGAAAAAGCAACGCCTATAGATAGGAATGAAAGAAAAGCATAGGGCGGCTGACTTGTGATCACAGTAGATCTCAGTGGGATCTTCCCCAAAGTGTATCAAAATCAAAACACTAGGAAGCACGATACCACGTCCTGCTTTAGGTTGTGTCAAACCTGGAGCGGACACCAAGAAATCTGTACCACCC
>OX415246.1:97500-107500 GCA_948330725.1 Sherardia arvensis | reverse complement strand
AAGTGAAGCCTATAAGACTGCCCTGGATCTAGCGGGGATAGTGGGCAGCCCCCTTGAGCAATTTACCATTCTCCCATTGATTCCTATGAAAATAGGAAACTTGTATTTCTCATTCACAAATCCATCTTTGTTTATGCTACTTACCCTTAGTTTTGTCCTACTTTTGCTTCATTTTGTTACTAAAAAGGGAGGAGGAACCTCAGTACCAAATGTTTGGCAATCCTTGGTAGAGCTTATTTATGATTTCGTGCTGAACCTGGTAAACGAACAAATAGGCGGTCTTTCCGGAAATGTTAAACAAAAGTTTTCCCCTTGCATCTCGGTCACTTTTACTTTTTCGTTATTTCGTAATCTCCAGGGTATGATACCTTATAGTTTCACAGTTACAAGTCATTTTCTCATTACTTTGGGTCTCTCATTTTCCATTTTTATTGGTATTACTATAGTGGGATTTCAAAGAAATGGGCTTCATTTTTTAAGCTTTTTATTACCCGCAGGAGTCCCACTGCCGTTAGCGCCCTTTTTAGTACTCCTTGAGCTAATCTCTCATTGTTTTCGCGCATTAAGCTCAGGAATACGTTTATTTGCTAATATGATGGCCGGGCATAGTTCAGTAAAGATTTTAAGTGGGTTCGCTTGGACTATGCTATGTATGCATGATCTTTTATATTTCATAGGAGATCTTGGTCCTTTATTTATAGTTCTTGCATTAACCGGTCTGGAATTAGGTGTAGCTATATTACAAGCTTATGTTTTTACGATCTTAATCTGTATTTACTTGAATGATGCTATAAATCTCCATCAAAGTGCTTATTTCTTTATAATTGAACAAAAGCGAGGGTCTTTATAACGAGTTTACGAGTAATCTCTCCTGATAGTATAAAATTGCTTATAAAGCAACTCCAACTGGATTGGCTAGCTAAAAGGTAAAAAATCTTCTTTGAAGCGTGTGATGGAGAAGTTCTCCCTTTATGAAGAGGTGTCGGGGCAGAAGGTCAATAGGCGGAAGAGTGGGTTCTTTCTTAGTCCCAAATCTACTCCGATGCGACGAGGCATTGTTTTCCGGATTACAGGTTTTTCTAATAAGCCTTTTCCTTTCAAATATCCTGCTATTTTCCTTTACCAACTCTCGCTAGTACTCTAATGTAACACTAGGATTCCTCTCTATTCAGCCTTGTCAGACACTAGGGAAGAGCTACGGAATAGGTGAGAAATTAGAAAGGAAACTAGTCTAGTCAAGCCGACACAATAGGCATTGCAATACGACGAGCCTTACTTGGCGAAATAGAAGGAACATGTATCACACGTGTAAAATCTGATTCCTCACTGCATCAATATTACTAGCATCCATATCAGACATTCTTTTTGCTGCTCCACAATTGCATTCAGGAAAAGGCATCAATTGTGCCAATTCATCCCAGAGTTTATTAAGTTTTGTGTAATACTGAACCACAGAGAGACTACCTTGACTTATAGAACTGATCTCTCGTTGCAATTGATACAGCAAGGGGCCGCCATATCTCTCTTCCAATTCTGCCCAAAGCTCTTTGGCGTATGCTCTGAGGTATCTTCAAAAGATGAAAAGGCGTCCTCTAGTCTGCCCAAGAGCCGAACCTGTTCGTGGAAGAAGAGTTATTAGGAGTGGATGCTACTGGAAAGGTTGAATTGGTAGTTTTCTGATGTCAAGGTTGAAGCAAGAGCTACTAGGAACAGAGACTACTTTCTTTCACCGCGAATTGCCTTTGATGCAAAACCATATACCGATCCTGTTAAGTCTTGAATTTACTTCTGATGTCCTGGCTGCCCCTTAAGCCTGGAAGAAGAGTGACTCGATCTTGGCATTAAACAAAATGGCTGGTAACAAATACGACTTCGCCTACTGCAACGAATAGAACAATAAGACGATAGGGGTATGCGACTAGACCTCCTTCACTCGCTTTGGCTTACTCCACTGAAAGGGCATTCACCCGATCTATGACAACAAGGGGCTCAGTAGGCGAAAGATGTGGGGAGTACAGTGAGTGTAGGAATTCGCCCGTGAGGCAACTATTGATCTGACCGAACTCGGTTTAGTGCTTATTCCATTCCGGTAAAAGTAAGGCTGCAAAGCAAAAAATATCCACAAGGAATGAAAACCTTATCTTTTTGCGTAAATCTTATAAAAAGCTCCCTTAGGTTTTCTTCGCTACATGGGAGCAAGTCTCTTGTGCGTGTGCATTCTCTTTCCTTTTGTCGTTGTAGCAATCTTTCTTAGTGCACCCTTAGGCGAGTAAAGAGAGAATGCTTGGTAGCAGGACAGTAGGAGTTTAGTAGGTAGGCCAGTAGCACACATGCTAAGGATAGCTGTCCAAGGGTTGAAAGCCAGTAGTAAACCAGTCAGCTAGCTGAAGTTATAAAGTTAAAAAGTAGCTGCACATTCATCGTATAGAGCCACACTGTCCTTTCCTGTTAACGGTGAGTGAATAATCTTCATCCTATAATAAGAGGGTATCAAATGCAAGAGGGATCCCCACTGTGAGGGAGATTGGTCCTAGCTACTTCTTTCATACCAGGAAAAAAAGATTGCCAAATCGTTCTCTATCGAATCGTAGTCTAGAGCCAAATGAAATAGATTCCCCCTGCCTCCTGGCTCCACTGGGCGAGTAGAAGACATTGATAATTCATGGGAAGAATCTGCTTGCTCGACCAAGGAGAGAGGAAAGAGACTAAAAAAAGTGTGAATATGTACAGTCTCTCGTGAGGCCGCTTACTCGTCAATTGCTCCTTCTTGGCTTCCTGAGTATGTAATGCGATTGAAGCTTTTAGAGAATCTCGTAGTGATTTGTGGGAGAAGAAATCCAGGTAGGAAAAGTGCTCAATAGGTATCCCCCGTAGCCCTAAAAACCCTATGGTTGAGTGAGCATAGAGCTCTGCCTTTTTATTTATTGCTTAATGGCATCCCTTGCTTAGTTCTGCAAGCTCCTTCCTTTGTTGAGCTCTGTTATACCGCTCTTCTATCTTTTTTATTGGCGAAATCTTCTTTGAATTCAATAAATAATTGCGATTTGCTGAACGCAGGCGCTTACCTATCACAGATTTTTTTTAGTCTTTTTCGGCACACTCGTGGAGTTCGTTCGAAGTCGTCGCGAGCTCTACGTTTGAAGCTTCAACACAGTCACTCCTTAGTAGCTCGTTGCTACAACTTCTCTTTGACTCGCCCCTCTTTACGCGAACGGATCCTTTATTTTAAGCAATTATTCGCTCCAAGATGCACGACAGGACCTTCGATTGACCATAAGGCGTATTCTACCCTTACCGAATTCATTCTATTGAAGCGTAACGTAAAAAGCTCCTTCTCATCTTGCATTTCTTTGGAAGTTCCAGAATGTTGTCTGTGGATTTTTAACAAAGGAAAGCCCCCTACCCTAATGCCATTTGATTGATTAAAGTTCCGTGCTGCTCACCACTCCTCGAGGCCAAGGACGGGGTCGAACCGTCATTCCAGGATTTGCAGTCCGATACATTTCCATTATGTTACCTAGCCAAACCCGCCACCTCATGTGCCAAAGTCAAAGGTTGTTCTTCCAGCCCAGCGGATCCATTGTTTATGCGGCAGTGCAATGCAGCTGAAAAAGGAAAGCCCTCCTTTTCATTTCTGTTATGTCCCATAGAATGGGTGAGCTGATAAGAGTTAATCAGTAATCGAAGAATGTGTTTCCATTATTATATAATTTCAAGAGCATGTCTGGCTATTCCCTATTATAGTCGATTCGGTATGTACCTTAGTCCCTAAAGACTGCTATTGAATCCTTTTCTTTTTAATCGGTTTAAGACACGAAACCGATCTGCTTCAGGTAAGGTAAGATGACCCCAAGCTACCACTGATCGAACCCTAGATGGCATTGATCTGAACACCTTGACCTTGGTGGGATAAGATCGTTGGAACCTTAGAAGGGTCTCCGTTTACATGATCAGTAATATAATGAATGAATCATAGAAAAGATTAAAGAATGAATTATACTCTTCTGTCCTACAGTAGCGGCCGCTAAAGGAAAGGCATTGATTCGCTTTCGCCCATGCATGAATGAAGTGAGACTGCTCGACAAGCAGAAACAACCACTGAGTTCGGAAACTAAATTTAAGGCCGAGGGTCTTCTAGTGAGGGGAGTCTTTTCAGCTTCAATCGACTGGAAGCACTTCCTTCCGCGCCTACCTATCTTGGGTGAGCTACATCCATACATAGTCTAAGCCTCTAATTGACTGTACTAGATACGGAATCTTAGTCCCAAGAGTTCTGCAGAAGCGGGCTAAAGGCAATAATTCGCTAGGGTGGTTATCCCAATTCCTTGATAAGATCGCTACCGAACGCCCCCAAAAGCCTAGTCTTTAGAAGGAACGAACGGATTTCTTAGTTCGTTCGTGCAATGAAGAATCTTATAAAAGTCCTAGGGATGCAAAGAAGGGGTTGTTTAGATAATAGTAAGAGTTCGAGCAGGTAGCTGAGCGAACAACCTAACTAATATAGCGAGTCTATTATATAGAGCTGAGCGAGTAAGCAAGAAGAGTATATTGACCTTATAACAGGCATTTTTTTTATGCATTATTATCATTGAACAACTTAGCTAAATTTAATTAGTCCAAAGCTCTCTTCTTCTTATCATCATCATGCTGTGCGAGCACGGCTCCAACAGAATCCTAAGTTGTAGACACATAGAGGAGGACGGCCTACGCTATTAGAGGAGAGTTACTGTAAAGACACAACTTCCACCCTGTTGGCTGTAGTTTTAGCTTGTATATGTGAAGAAGAAAAAAACTCGATTTATTTTCATAGAATAACTCTTTCACTCGGCAGGGCATCAGCCTTTAAAGTACGTTTCCATTTTCACAAGCAGAAAGACGATTTATATTGATTGAAGCAGACAAAGAGAGTATGACCTGAGCGTACCAAGAAAATCAGGCGGGACCGAGCCCTACCGAATGCTCTCTTTCTATCTATGCCGCATCTTCCATGAACGAAACCAAGAGGGAAAGCAGATAGTAAAATCCTTGCAGCTTTCATCTCCGTGCTTATCCCCTAATGTGTCGTCCTCCATGAATGTGGCACCTGTCTTGAAGAGGGTGATGAAAAAACCAAACTCTGCCTTACGTAAAGTTGCCAGAGTACGATTAACCTCTGGATTTTAAATCACTGCTTATATACCCGGTATTGGCCATAATTTACAAGAACATTCTGTAGTCTTAGTAAGAGGGGGAAGGGTTAAGGATTTACCGGGTGTGAGATATCACATTGTTCGAGGAACCCTAGATGCTGTCGGAGTAAAGGATCGTCAACAAGGGCGTTCTAGTGCGTTGTAGATTCTTATCCAAGACTTGTATCATTTGATGATGCCATGTGAATCGCTAGAAACATGTGAAGTGTGTGGCTAACCCAATAACGAAAGTTTCGTAAGGGGACTGGAGCAGGTTACCATGAGACAAAAAATCTTCTTTCTAAAGAGATTCGATTCGGAATTTTCTTTCATTCCAAGGCATAACTTGTATCCATTATCCATGCGCTTCATATTCGCCCGGAGTTCGCTCCCAGAAATATAGCCATCCCTGCCCCTTCACGTCAATCCCACGAGCCTCTTATCCATTCTCATTGAATCACGGCGGGGGGCAAGGCCAAATAGAAAAACTCACATTGGGTTTAGGGATAATCAGGCTCGAACTGATGACTTCCACCACGTCAAGGTGACACTCTACCGCTGAGTTATATCCCTTTCCCTGCCCGCATCGAGAATATAGAACTGACTAATCCTAAGTCAAAGAACTCAACGCCACTAGTCTTGAACAACTTGGAGCGGGGCCTTCTTTTCGCACTATTACGGATAGGATATGAAAATAATGGTAAAAATCGGATTCAATTGTCAACTGCCCCTATCGGAAATAGGATTGACTACCAATTCCGAAGAAACTGGAGTTACATCTCTTTTCCATTTCCATTCGAATATCTTGGACTTTGGAAAGAAAGATAGAGTCATTTATAGGGTCAATTTGTTTGTATCTTAGAGATCCTATTCATTTATCTTCCGGCTTAGTTGAATTGGAAGACTCAGCAAATTGATCTATTTCTTTCCGTAAAAAAATATACTTATACATTAGAAGAACTACAGATTGTGGAAGTGGGCATGTCCAAAGCTGACGACGATGCTTGCCCTTTCAAAGAACCCCCTCAAACGCAATTCTGGTACACATCTTTTATTTAGTATTTATTTCTTGGTACACCTTTTTGGATACGAATTCTTCTTTGGAAATGGTACTAGCATCTTCGAACGCAGATACGTGGAACAATCAGCAACGGTTGGATTCAAATCCGCTCATTTATAGCTTCGTAACGATTGATTCACTTCTCTTACGATAACTCAATAGCTGCCTTGTTAAGAACAACTGCACAGCGGCAGAGAGGCTCATTTATGAATTCTTGGGGCTGAGTTCTATTCAAGATTCAGGCGAGGGAATTGACTCTGGGCCCCGAGGTAAGATATAGAGTGTGCTGCGACTGCCTTCTCTCTTTTGGCTGTCGATTGCATGCAGTTTTCCCGCGTTCTCCTTTTCGCTTTATTTGATTTCCATTCTCAGATAGATACTATGAACTCTTAGTCAGACTGTATAATATAATAGGAATAGGCATACTAGACCTAACTAACTGGATTGCTAGCAGTGAGAATAGCCGAAGCTGATAACCCTCTTGAATCAATTGACTAGCCGAGATAGATGAGTTTCATAAAAGATGATTATTTCGTAGTGTGCGAATGCTGTAGTAAGGAGAGCTTGTTGCTGACCTTTCTAGGACTTCTTTTTTGTTTATGCCCGATCCTGCTGAGAGCTTCAACACCCCTATTTGGGAACGAGATGCCTACTGCCGGTCGCTTTGCTGCTTGCTCCAGGTCCTATCGAACCTAGGCCCTTATTCTTCCGATGTCGATCACTGAGGGTAAAGAAGTTGGTCCAGTATTAGTAAAAGCAAGCTATCGCACTGGGTAGCTACTCCTTTCAGGGTTGCTCCTCTGATATGGTATATTGCCGGTCTCCTGCGTTGGTGCATTCTATACATTCAAAGTCGTCCCTTGTTTGCTCTTTGACTAAGCGGCAATCCTTACTGTGGATTTCAAACTTGTCATTTTTCTCTTTCAATGCCAGTGGATAAGTACACTAGGGCAGGAATGCTCTTTTATCATGTATGTGGATTACTTGGTCGATTACAGCACTAGTCTCATAGCCATAGAGCCATCCTAATCCTAAAGAGACTTTCTTCTGTCCTAGCTAGACCGAGTCACAACTACTTATTATATTCAGGTTTGGAACCCTATACTTCTCCTAAGTGACATCAAAATCCTCTTTCAGCCGATTCGAAAGCAGCAATAGATGAGGATTTCGCTTTCCTTGGTGGAAGCTCTGGATGTCGGTAGAGCTACTTCTGAACTACGTCCACAAAAGACTGAGACGGTTCCCATGAACCGCGAACTAAGACTCCTAGACTGCCTAAGAAGTTGGAACTTGTAAGATTTAAATAGAGAAAGAAGGTATTCCCTTTCGGGAAGAAATAGAACCTATTAGAACTACGCAGACGATATTCCGACATCGGAGTTTAGTCTCTTTCTTATCTTATTTGCATGAACTCCTTCACTACCAGACAAGAAAGAACAAGGAATGCAGAGCTATACATAGTCTTACTTCTAATCCGTTCCTTACCCATAGACAACGGGGCACCCACTCAAAACGAACAAGGGCTCCTTACTCCTTCACATCCGACCACCGGGCAGACAGACTTGACTCCCCGATTGGACAGTGGTACTCGAATGAGACCAAGCATCCCTTCCTTTTAGTCTTTTGCTTGCATTTGGGTCATTTCGTATATGTATATGTAAAAGATGTGGACTGGAGAGTGAGTATTTAGGTAAATATGCTTCCCCTTAGTTGGACAGCTTATCGAAGGGAGGAGTCAAAGTCTCTTAGGTGTCGGCATCACACATATAGCATGTGTGCCGTGAGTGAGAGGTAAATCACTCTCAGTTCTTCTTTCGAAATTCTCGTTCTCGAAAAACCAATCGTCAGCCAGTGTACATGAGTAGAGGCTGGAACATCACTTGATGACAGGGTTGATCAAGAGACCGAAGCCAGTGAGTTTGCGTACTCGAGTGATTGGTGAAGAGTACTTCGCATTGTAAAGAGCATCTTCTTAAGCAAAGTGTTGAGTCCACCGGCCGCTCGAGGAACGCCTTATGCCTTAGGAAAGAGAGATGCTAGCTCTTCCTGTCTTCCAGTGGGTAAGCAGAAGTGATCAACGAAGACCAAAAAGCTATTATGTTATATAAAGCACAGCTGCCATTTCATTTCCTTTGCTACCGGCTTCTTTCTTTCCTTTTGTGAAAATAAATCAAGGATCGAAGAGATCTATCTTTCCGGCTTAGCCGAACTTATCACCTGGTATGTCCTAGTTCTTTGTTCATGCTGCTAACTCTGAGTTTTGTCCTACTTATGATTTTGGTTTTCGTATCATGGATCTTGGTTCGCGCTTTATGGAATTTCCCCCTCTCCGTCATCCACATGATGCTAAATCCTTCTCGTGCGCCCGCTTCTTCTTCAAGAAATAAAAGAAAGGCGTTCCTCGGGCTATGGTATGGCTATTATTTGGTCCTAGTACCTGTACTTACATTTGTTGAAAGGGGTTCTCAAGAGTGTCAGTAGCATAGAGAACCATCCCTCAGGTCTGTCTTCAAAGCGCTGCCTTAATCTTTTCATAAGGCCTTTACGAAGCAGTTGTTGGATCCGATCCGCCTATAGGAAAGGTATTTGATTCATGCTTCTGTGAAAGGGCGTACCGGTAGAGATGGCGAAGGTAAGAAAGTTCCGAAATCTGGCACAGATGGTCTAGCTCAATCAGCTAAATCGAAGTAAAGCAAGTTACAAGGTTAGTCTCAACTCAACAGGACAGAAAGCCCACTCCTAATAACTGCCCTTGGGGATAATAGAAGGGAAGGGGTCTCAGAGGCCAATCAAACACGTTTTAAGGCATAGTTCAGGGGGAAGTGGAATTCACATATTTATTATCTTATATAATATAGAATCTAGAAATAAAAACTTCTGTAACCCAGTGCAAAAGCAAGAAAAGGGCATTTTAAGTTATTATAGTACAAGAGGGCTAGTGTGGTTGGTCTCGGTGGCAAAACAAGGTGGCCATAGGTTCTCCCTATGGGCTGGATTGAATCCTTCGCGATGGAAATGCTCTCTTCCGAATGAAGTAATCACTTCCATCTCTTCTATTCTATAATCGACACTATGAATATCGTAAGATAAGAAAGATGCTAGCAGAGGGTGATCGTGGATTACTTTCTCTATAGGGAGGGGGTCGAGCCCTGTCTATTTTTATTAAAAAAATGACAGGCTGCTCCGGCCGTGTGGCATTTGTGCTTTCTCTCGCCTGGAGACCTTTGGGGTGCACCACAGCCTTCCCTATCATCGGATTATGGAATCTATCCATAATATAATTATGATCTCCCTCTTCAACCAAGAAGCTTAAAAAGAGAGATATTTTTTTAAGGTAGCGAAATTCCCAGCCGTGGATATGAATGTCATAAACCCACTACTATTACTATCGGCTGCCTAACTGTCGGGATCTGGGGGGTTTGTCGGAGAATCGGTGTCGTGATGGTGCTACGAGATGGCGATTTATCCACACTTCCATTCCTTGTAGAGGAAGGCTAATCCTTTGCTGGCTGGGAGCTGTATGAGCGGTAACGTCCACGTACGGCTCCGCGAGAAGGGCGATGGACAGAAATGGCCTTGTTGTACCTCACTCTCGTCTTCAATGGGGTCTGCTCTTTTTTTTTTGGGAGAGTATGCCAATATGATCTTAATGAGGTGCGGGGCTTTGCATCTGACATTCGTTGGGCTTTCCCTCTTCGGGAGCCCGCGTCCCGGCGTTTTTGTGCAATAAACCCCTCCAGCCGAAGACTAGTGGTAGGTGGTCCCGCGGAGC
>OX415246.1:75000-92500 GCA_948330725.1 Sherardia arvensis | reverse complement strand
TGTAGGGGTTGTGTTTGTTCGCGAGAATGGATTCCTCGTCAAGTAAGTTTGGGGGGTGTGGACACACTTGCGCGAATTTGGGTAACGGCTACAAGGGAAAAATCGAAAAGAAACTGTACCCGACTAGGGATGGACGTAAACTCGTAAGCTACCGAGGGTAGGGATAATCGTCCAGGTCTTATTGTGAAAGAAAAAAGCCGCCCCGCCACAGCAGGCGGGTTGCTTCCTTTGTCGTCGCCGGGGAGCTCTTGGTGAGGAGACCTTATGAGAAGTTGCTAAAATAAAGAAAGGGAGGATCGACCCGTTTAGTATAATTCCGAAGAAAGACTGTTGTTGGCAGCAGGTGGAGACATTTTTTTGGAAGACGGGCATCTCTTTCGGTTCGAAAGGCGTGGTTTTAAGTATGTCTCCAGATAAGGGCCCTACTAGTCCGGCTAGCTAGTGAGCGGTTCTCTCGGGCGGGCATCTCCCGCAACGCAAGCACCATTGTTCGCCACCACCCGAAAAGCAAAAGATTCGAGAGTCCAGCCTTAAAATACAAGCATAGATAGTGGTCTAATGCCAAGGCCGACGACGTAAGCTCGGGACGGAGCCGTATGAGACGGAAGTCTCACGTACGGTTCTCTGAGAAGGGAGTGGCTACCTACTGGAGCTTCGACCAACCACCGCCGGTCAATTCCGCTTTGGAGCCACCCCTTACTCTACCATTATTATAGGAGTTTGGGGTTCGAGACAAAGAAAGATCAAGGCAGCATATCAGTTTTTCCTTTATACTTTACTTGGATCTGTTTTTATGCTATTAGCTATTCTGTTGATTCTTCTCCAAACAGGAACAACCGATTTACAAATATCATTAACCACAGAATTTAGTGAGCGGCGCCAAATCTTTCTATGGATTGCTTTTTTCGCCTCTTTTGCCGTCAAAGTGCCTATGGTACCAGTTCATATTTGGTTACCCGAAGCTCATGTGGAGGCACCTACGGCAGGATCCGTAATCTTGGCAGGAATTCTTTTAAAATTGGGAACCTACGGGTTTTTGAGATTTTCAATACCCATGTTTCCCGAAGCGACACTTTGTTCCACTCCTTTCATTTATACTTCAAGCGCGATTGCTATAATATATACTTCCTCGACCACTTTAAGACAGATCGATCTTAAGAAGATCATTGCTTACTCCTCAATAGCTCATATGAATTTTGTGACTATTGGTATGTTTAGTCGGGCGGCGGCCGTTAGGTCACCTATTTTGAGTTATGGACACACAAGGCCAAAACATGTGTGCCGGGCGTGCGACCCATCAACCTACTAGCAATGGGGGAGAAAACATAGCATGTCGCAAAAAAAGTTTGATTCGAGGCGTCAGCAATGCCGTCTGTTCCAAAAACAAAAGCCCCTTAGCACCCCGGGACGGGAGTGGGGGACGGCCATACGCGCAGGCAACAGCAGCACCGGCTCTACGAAGTCATAAAAAAATCTTTCTGTTGGCTTTTTCCCAATTCATTTGTGAATAAGAATTTAAGGGCGTGAAGCGAGTGCTTCTAGCTGCTTCTTATTATGGCGGCTATGTTTTCGTGGCGGAAATGAACGAAAAGCGATATGAACGTGCTATTTTCAAATCGATTGATAGATAGCCAGCCTGATCTGTTCTGATAGATCGAAAGAGATAGAGAGGGAATCTATCAAGAATAAGGGGAAATCTCCTATTTCTATCTATTGATGAGACAACTATCTATTCTTGATCCATCAGAAAGAAATCGATATGTATCTGATGGAGTCTACATCGTACGTAGAGCGCCCGAGCGCTTTTTAGGCCAGCTCAGTTCTCTTATCCATTGGTCCAATGCACTGGGCTCATCTCATGGAGGGAAAAGCCAGTTTGTCTTGTTTTCCGCCTGACCCCTCTCTCCCCGGTATCGTCCCACACAGAAAGAAAGAGCGCGGAGCCCCGGCCCGACCTGCAGGTCCGCTAACGTAAAGCGAGGAGTTGAGCCTGAACTGGCAAACCGAAGTAACTTTCGGAACCATACTTCCTACAGCTAACATGTGTCCAGTCCCGCGGGAACGCGCAGCGCAAAGGAACGTGAGCTGTTATATCAATCCCCCGCTGGCCATCGGGGACCGAGTGGTAAGGCCATGATCTGCAGGGGAAAATATAACTCATTCTTCCATTGGGGACAGGTGCACGAACGACAACTCCAAACGTCACATATCCGCCGCCTACCTACCATTTAGGTGACACCAGCGAGATCCAGCTAAGGTAAGGAACTTCGTGTCGCGGCTCCTCCACTCCGCTGTGGTCTCATGAACTGAACTTCGTTGCCTTCCCGCCCGCAAAGCGAATAGACGCTGTGCCGTGGGTAAGTTTTGGGGCGGGGAGCCGCAGAGAGACCAGAAGAATGATTCATTTTTATCGACGAGCTCAGCCCAAAAACTAAGAATCAATGGAATGTTTGTCTATCCATGAATATCTATTCTATCTGTATATCTAGAGGATCTCTCTATACATATACAATTTATGGCATGATCGCCTAGCCGTAGCCGCATATCAGCTGCGCTCAATATGCGGGACGGGATTTCTGTTGGATCAGATCTTTTGGACCTAGCGAAAAGGACTCTAAGCCTTCAGGCAAGCAAGCGCAAGAGAAGCAAGCAAAGTAGAAGTAGAAGCTTTGCCAGAAGCAAGACGAGGAAGCAGAGCTGTCTATGAAGCGGTAGCTTCCCCCGACCGACTAAAATACAACAGTCGCGACCTACTTTGATTCAAAAGAAAGGCGAAGGTTTTGGCAACAAGCAAACGGCTTTCTATCATAGTTGCAATGGAGGGTTCCAAAACTTAATCTTAATTAAGTACCAAAGGCTGCTTTCGACTGGTTTCATAAGGGGGCTGTTCACTACAAGCTATCAGCGCTCAGCGCTGTCTTAGATTGAAGGTCCGACTTATCTTATTGCCGTTCAATCTCTAAGTCGGGTTTCCGCTGAGAACGGAATAATGTTCGTGTCCAAAGGTGAACAAAGCCCTAGCTTTTAGAGTTCGCCGCTTTTTCCCAGGCCGGAGAAGGGCTTATACTGCTCGCCTTTGTTTGATATGTTCATTCAGTACCAATACAAACTAAAACTACACCAAAATGGAAGGGCCACTATAGAAGGTAGAAGTAGCTAGCCTATAGTAGTCGGCCTAACCAAAGCGTCACGACAACATAAAATTAGCCTTATGAATTTAATCTTAAGTAAGGGGGCTTAGCCCGCCTACCAATCAAAGAGGCTGAGAGTAAGCGTAAGCTCTTCGAGCTTCCCTTCATTGGCTTCGCGGGAGCCGCACAGCACATAGCTGGAAGTCAGAGGGCCCATACTACCTGCCTAACCCCTCGCTCCGAGGGACCGTAGATCGGAAAGCGCCTTCTAAACCACCCCATTCATCCAAAAGAGAAGGGAAGGGGCCTATGTATTTGCATGACCCCTGCAGATTTAACCCTATCTACACCCGGAGCCACTCCCCTAGCGGTCCTGCCACCACGTCGCAGAACGGGAGCTCGTGTGGAACCTTTTATTTCTGGCGTAACGGCGGTACATAGGAAGTTGGTCTTTCTCAACGTGGTGTATAGCACGAAAAACCTTTCGATACAAGATAGGGCCGTTCACATGAAAGAATAAATTATCCTTTCTTCTCTTATTTATCTTTCCTGAGGGGGAAAGATAAAGAGGGTCTTATGGGGGAGGGGAAAGGCTTGGGCCTACCTATCCCGATAGGACCCCATAAAAAAAACGGGAGCTATTGAGAGGTTCCATATTGCCGAGACGAAGGGCAGCACTTCTGTACGCGATTGTAGTATGTCACATCGTCTCGTCCCCGCTGCATCGAAGAGTACCTATGCACTATGTTCCGGTTCACTGATAAGGAAGATAGATTTGGGGTGGGGGTCTACGATGCGTCAAGTATGACCCGGGGAGATAATGCTAACTATGGGTAGAAAGCAGGAACCATTTTGTAAAAAATTTCGGGGGGGGTTACAGATCTCTTATACTACCTACCATCGATCGACAGAGCGGAACAACCAGAAAAAAAAGTTAAGTTAGAAAGCCGTATGATAGGTGGTAACTATCTTGTACGGTTCGGAGGGTAATCGGCGTACTCCGATCAGTGGGGGGGATCTTTGGCTCTATCGAACATACAGGGAATTGGAGGTAGCATTCTACCGATGTCAAGTCATGGACTGGTTTCTTCAGCCCTTTTTCTATGTGTTGGTGTTCTATATGACCGACATAAGACTCGACTTGTTAGATATTACGGAGGTTCAGTGAGCACCATGCCGAATCTCCCTACAATTTTTTTCTCTTTCACTTTGGCTAATATGAGTTCACCTGGTACTAGCAGCTTTATCGGGGAATTTCTCATCTTAGTAGGAGCTTTCCAAAGAAATAGCTTAGTAGCCACATTAGCAGCGCTTGGGATGATTTTAGGCGCGGCCTATTCTCTTTGGCTATATAATCGCGCGGTTTCTGGGAATTTAAAACCTGATTTCCTCCATAAATTCTCCGACCCAAATGGCAGAGAAGTTTTTATATTTATACCTTTTTTTGTTGGAGGGGCGACCGTCCGTTAAACTACCAAAGAAATAAGGGTAAACCAATGTGATCATGACATTGTAGGTGCTTGCAATGGGACGGATGCGACTTCCCTCAGTTGGTTTGGGTGGCATAGCCCGTTGCAGAAGTCCCCCCTTTTTTTCCATTTTAGGGAGCTACTTTACTAAACTAAAAAAAAGGCTCGCGCTAGGCGCTTTTTTGGCTGAGCCCTATCGTATCTTGCTGGGTGAGACCGATAAAGGACGGGGGCAACCATGCATGGTACTTCTCGACCCTGTCTCCGAGGGACAGTTGAACGAGCGACTCATGAATGCTGCCGGGTCGGACGAGCCAATAACTCGAACGCGTTCGGTCTGTTTTTTGAGCAAGAATCACAGCCTTACCTTATTATCTTCACCATGATACGGACTCCAAGTTCTTATGGCGGAGCACGAGGATATTATAAAGAATTTTATATAATATGATGATGAGAATGAAAACCAGAAGCACGACTGGGGTCTTCGTGGTCCAAGATAATCAAACCATCAATAACAGTAACGTAAGCATGAGACTTTTTGGTAGTACCGGTGAACCAGATGGCCGCGGCGATGAAATCTGGGACGGAGGACTTGTAGTATCTCTCTTGATCTGGCAAAAGCGAAAGAACCCCTAACATAATTCGAATGGAGGCTAACCTCTTTTTTATTGATTCAATACAATAGGGGAAAAGATCGTACAGTTCCCTACCGATACAAACTCTCAACGGATCCTCCGCGCGCTGGGCATACCTCTTCCCGCGTCTTTCTCGTGGCGGGAACAGAACAACAGAGAAAGACCCAGCCGACCGGTCCAGGGCTCGAGGGCGAGCTTTATTTATTTAAGAGAGAATGGGGAGTGAATCGAAAGGCTTCCGTTTCCGTTCTTGGTTTGGGGGCTTTCGGGCCCCGATCGATCTTTTTCGTAGTTGAGAAAGGGGGAAAGGGGTCTAAATCAATGGACATTAATGAACCATCATTGATGGACGTTGCACATGACACGATCAATTCGACTCAAGGTCCGGCGCTAATAGAAGTTGCTTACTTTCCTAGTAGCGAAGGAAAAGGGCAGAGCTTTTTTAATAGTAGGCGGGTCTCATGAGATCTTTTCTAGGATTCCTTATCGGAGATCTTTCCATTGATAGATAAAAGAGGGCCCCCTTGAACAAATTCTTAAAGGTTAGGTTACTTACCTGCTTCTACGGAAGAGGTTTACTTTGTACCGCCCGGAGGTCATATAGATCGAAATCCGGAGCGATAAGAACGAAAGGGTTGGTGTGGCCACAGCTATGACTACTGGCGCTTCAAAACAAAAGGCTTAGATTCTAAGGGCGCTACTGAAAGCCTTTTTTTAGGTCGTGTAATAGGGGAGGTGTAAGCCTCGAATTTGGTACTTCGGTAGGAATAATAAAAATGAAAGTCCAGGTTGGTTGGTGAGCCTAGTGATAGGAGACTATCTAGCTTGGTTCGGAGAGCACTTGTTGGGTTATATATTGTTGCTAAATCTTACGGCCTAAATGCTGAACTATTGACTCTACTTGTTTGGATGGGTGTTCACCCCAAAGTGTTCCCGGACCGCATGCATACATCCGTAAGTAACTTAGTGCAACATGGCAAATTTCATTGAGAGAAATCAGCAAAGAAAAGAAAAAGCATACATAATTCTATTAGCGGGAGGAATCCAGAAAATAGGACTCCCTTCTGGGTAGCAGCGAATAAGAGGCTTAAGTCATCGGTTCGAATCCGAACGAATAAGGGCTTTTCTTAGGAGCTGTCAACTATCAATCACTTGAATAATCAAAGAGAGATGGGATCCGTTAGAGGAAGGGATGGGAGCCTACGTTGATCTATGAGACCTCGTTCCAAATAGTTAACTATTCTGTTAATAGTGGGAGAGGAGCCGACACTTTGAATTGGTCGACGAAGCCACCAACAAGCAAAAGACTAGTCCACGAAGAATAGCCCTAGTTAGGATCTCTGTCCCCTTCTTAAACTATGGCATGCCTCCTCTTTTACTGCGGGTCAATCTCTCAGCTTTTCTTCTTTCTGTGCCTCCTCGGGGAAAGGCAAGCCATCTAGTCTCAGTGAAAATAATACCCGTAATTAATAGACCTTTTAGTTATTATGTCGTGGGCTTGCAATTTGCATTTCATCCATTGGGAATTCCCTGCCATCTAGAGTTGAAGTGCCTCTTATTGCCTTTACAAGTAGAAGTACCTTCCTGTTCGAGGATTGACTCGAGTGTGTATATATCAGACTAGTGATCCAGTTCCATAGTCTAATCTATTTTCTTTTATTTGTATGGGTTACACCTAATGAGCAAGTCTGCTTTTAAGCATTAGATGAGTAAGCGCTAACAAGATGTCTAATAGTTGCTGTTTGGGGACATCTTCCTCGCTTGAAACTCAAGTAAAGAGTTGCTTGGAAGTGTTTAAGCTTTTTTAGGAGCAAGGCTCGACGTATTGCAATGCCTATTGTGTCGGCTTGACTAGACTAGTTTCCTTTCTAATTTCTCACCTATTCCGTAGCTCTTCCCTAGTGTCTGACAAGGCTGAATAGCGCTCTTTCTTGCTTATACCACAAGCAAAGCAATCATATTCTTTGGTCGGCTTCCAACCAAGGTAACTCTTTTTATATGGGTATGGAGACATCGTCGCAGTATAGGTTCCTCAAATGCGTTAACACTGCTGAAAGGTGACATAATCGAAGAGTACTGAATATAAACTTCAAATGGCTGGAGAGGAACTCACATGGGATGGAAGGAATTATTTGTAACAAGTAGTTTTGTTGGTTGGTCACATTTTCTTCATGAAATGGCTTGGATTGGTATTAGTCTGGATACGGCCATTCCATTCGGGTCTATCAAAACGTCAAATTTCCCTAATGTTAAATTCCATTTTTAATTAGGTCTATAGTTGCTAGTTGCTTCACCCCAATATGTTGATTCAAGTAGGAGTAGGAGAAGGGAACAGACTCGCAGAAGACAAGTGAAAAGTATCTCGAGGCTTCGCCGTGGGAATTTCGCGAGAGTTTTCGCCGCTTTGAAACAATAAGTTTCAAAATATCGCACAAATTCAGCGTGGTTTTTCTCTAAAAACTCGGAAGGTTCCGCCATAAATAGTTTGGTCTTTGGAAGTTCCCTGATAGGTTTGAGAACCTGATTGAAGAAGACCATAATTTTGGAATACACGTAGATCCGCAGATCCAGTGTTTGAAGTTATTATAGTAGGTTTCGATTTAGGGATTCCACAGTTCAGACAGAAACGTTGTTGAGTATGTGGCTTTACTCCAAGGTGACTCAAGTCTCGATTGAGCAGTCATTTTTCATAGTCACGGGTCCTGCTTTAGCACCGTTTCACATTTTCAACTGTAGAGGGCGGTTTATTACCTTCCAATCCGGGGACCGAAAGGTCGTGAGAGATAGCAAAAAGATGCACCCATTTCTAGGCTAATTCAGTGTCTTGTGGATGCTATCTATGAGGTAGTTAGACACGCCCCTTGGGGGATCCGTTGGGCCTTTTAAAAGGACTCAAGAAAAGGGCACAATGAAGGGAAAGCCTGCTGTTTTTCTGAGGTTGGGTTTGTTTTGAGATGAGAGTAGGATACACACACGTCGAAGAAATCCGTTGTATAGAGATAGTGGAGTGATCTCCAAGAGTTTTCTATTTTCATATTTAAAACTGTACTTTATTATTATATATATAGTTTTTCGAATCAAATCAAACTATATGTCTTTCTCATTTGCTGCCACTCAACAACAGCAGGTCTCAGCTCTGCACATTCCTAGAAAGATTTTCATAAAGATTTTTTATTCTGGTATCATAGCCCAGGTTGTGCGGATATGGTAGCGATACAATCTTCTGGGTCTATGGTTGCTGATATGATTACTGCATTAAGACATACGATTGTCAAGCATCGCAAAATGGAACCTCTAAATGTAGATGTTTGGAAGATGAGAATGCAGTTGCTTCTCAAAGAACAGGATCCTTTTTTCATTCTTGAGAAAAGAAAGCATATGAACAGCATCCATAGTTGTAGACAGTAAATCAAAAAGTTCTTCGAAGCTGTGCTAATGGTGGTCAAGGATAAGGTACTAGTTTCAGTGGGAGACTCCACAGAGAATGTATGAGTCAGTGACAATGGTAAACATTAAGTTTCTTCGGCAACGGTTTTTTCCAAGCAAGATGCAAGAGGGGACGAGAGATATGCAAGCGAGCCCGATGCCACGGGGCTGGAGCCTTCGCGTTCATTCTCTGCGTGGTACATAACGTTCTAGCGTAGCGTGCTGTTCGCGTACGTAGCGCGCTCAAGGAGTAAGAGGGTGGTCTAGTGGAACTTGGCTAAGGGAGTGACTTATGGGCGTAACAAGACCCCACAGAATACAAACACAATAAAAAATCAACAGTTTCACCTTGGTACTGAATACAGTCCCCGAGTCCATGTCGTGATAATAGAACAAGTACCGCCTGGATGTAGCTGTAGTTAGTATAGTCCGAGGCCCCCACTACCGACGCGAAGAATAATTTGGGTGGCTGTTATTAGTCCCTTCCCCCCTTATCAACAGAAAGCACCAAACAAACCACAGGTGACTCCCAAATCACTTTTCGCTGCCCTTCCTTAGATAAGTAGGTACGATACTCATTTCCTGAAATATTTTTGTTTTCAAATAAGAAAACTAGTCCTCGAAACCGAATGACATACGTCGTAGCTACTCTTCCTACCTGGATTGACTGACTGACCGACCAAAGGAGTCTTTTGCTGTTCCTGTGCTTACTACCATAAATGAAAAACGACTCACCGAAGGCTCACTCGTAGCTACCTTAGATGAGTTGAATTCTTCCTATTACTTAGACAATATTCGACAAAAGCATACCATTTCCCTACTCACAATATAGCCTCTCCGATCGATTTCCTACTCCGCCATCCGAGAATCAAAGCTTTGAGTCAGTTCCTCTCACTGCTTTCTCAGCATCTGCCAGTTCTTCTTGGAGCTTGGTGATCTGACTCTTCAAGGTGTTAATCTTCTCTTCCACAGAGTGTAGATTCTTTTCTATTTTATCTCCTTTCTCCACTACTACTACTTTACTTTATCCTGTGCATACTTCTCCGTTAAGGTATGGAACTTTACTTTTTCGCATTTTTTCTCTCAATAGCGCTGAGGAACTGCCCCAATGCCCTATATACCTTTTTATTTTTAAGTTAAATTATTTTACTACTATCTAACAAGGCCCAAGTTACAGCGGGCTCTTTCTATTATGAAACAGGTCATATTTCTTTTATTCTTGGTCAGTTTTTTTAATAGGATCTATTATCACTTCTTTGATTCAATTATACTTCATGGAGTATTTGGCGTTCTCCCGTCGGAGCTACGGCTCCTAGAAGGCGTTCTGGCTAAGCCAGATCAGGACCCAGAATGGGTGGAATTCGTACGCCAGCGCCTACAAACCCAGGGACTCTCACCCAGGGAGTACGAGGTCATGGTACGCAATTTTCTGGAAACATAATTTTGCGTTGAGGCGCGTAACCAGGTTTCCTCTCTCTATCAACTAATTTATTATGGTAGGGAGGATCCCCAATTATTCATTGATCCGCAAGACCTGGATTTCATACTGAGGGTACACCTTGAACCCTTAGAATTCAATCACCCCGCTCTATGCCAGGTCTTGCAAAGCTTGTGTAACGAGGGACAAGAATCCCCGTTTTATTCCCAAGTCAAAACAACCCAAGCAGAACATTTCCAGGGCTTTTTAAAACTAAAGCACCAAGCCCGATTGGCGATGCTACGTCGCCAAGAGTTATACACTCAATGGGAATCTCTTGAACGCTTTTCTAAGCGAGGAAAACGCCTCTCTAAGAGAAAAACTTTTTATTCTCGACAGGAATTCTAGTGGTTGATTGAATTAGTTCTCTTATTTTTTTCGGTATGCTGCACAACTATCTTTTTAAAGCAGATAGTTCACAGTGCTTATTATAGAGATATTAGAAAAGGCAACTCATGTTTCCACTCTATTTTCATTACGAAGATGTATCACGTCAGGATCCGTTGCTCAAACTGAATCACGCCAACGTTATGGAAGTTCCTGGATCGTGTAAAATAAGAGTAGTACCAAAGGCAGCACCTTCTATCAAAAATGGAAAATTGGCTATGGAGATTTCGCGCGGTCAGAAATTAATACAGACACAAAGAGCTTCGACAGGAAAGTCGTTTCGATCCAATCCATTCTTGGGGTCAAATAAAGACAAAAAAGGATATGTCAGTGACCTAGCACGACAAAGCACTCTCCGAGGGCATGGAATGTCTAATTTTTTGGTCAGAATCTCCACAGTAATGTCTCTGTTAGATTCTGCGGTCGAAATACGGGAAAACTCCATTCAATTCTCAATGGAAACGGAGTTTTGCGAATTATCCCCGGAACTGGAAGATCATTTCGAGATCTTCGAACATATTCGAGAGTTCAATGTGACTATTGTAACTTCGGCCAACACACAAGATGAGACTTTACCACCGTGGAGCGGTTTTTTGCAAAAAGATGAGGGGGAAACTCAGCAAGATGTCGGAGAAGCGAAATATACGAGATCACAAACGCAGGGCTAAATATGAATTGAGACGAAAGCTTTATAAAGACTTTTTAAAATTAATATCAATATCCGGGACAAATTAGTTGTTGTCCAAGTTGCCAAGAAAAACTCCTTTGCACGAGTAAGAAATCGAATATTCAAGCATAGGATAGAGTAAAGAAAGATTATTTCGATCCACGAAAACGAAAAAAGTGGAAGCAAAATAGCTCTTAAACGATGCCTGTAGTTTACTAGAGACATCAACCTATTGTTTTAGCTCGGTGGAAATCAAACCGCTTTCCTCAGGATCTTCTCAACTAAACTAAAAATAGAGAACGAAGTAACGAGTAGTCGAAGTCAAGTAAGGTGAGTTCCCTCGGTTCGGTAAAGCATCTTCTTCAGATTATTCATCCTTGTCTTCGTCTCTGTCTACCAGATCGGATCCAATCAAAGCTGTTCGTCCCCCTTCTCGGCGTTCCCGGAGGGTGGCTCTTCACTATTCTAGGGTCTTGGCACTAACAATGGCACAGACTTTCACTTCAGAATCTGGTACTTCACCTGGGGTTAGGCTTTTCAACTGGGCAAAGGGGAGAATGAAAAACTTTCACTTCGGAAGGAGGAATGGCAAGTAGAGTTCCCACTGCAGCTGTTTCCTAATCAGGGATGTTAAATTACTTTTGTCTCATAATTAGACCCATTTGTTACCCTTTTTGGAATAGTTGGGGCAGAAATGTAAAAAAGAATAGGCTGCGACGAAGCCAATCACACATAAAGAAGGGGAAGCAAGGAAGGGGACAAGGTTTACGTTATGCCTTAATCTAAGAGGCGTAGGGGGAATTAAAGAATTTGCTTAGTCATAATAGTGCTTTCAAAGTGAAAGGAGATAAAGTCATTCATTCCTCTGCTTGCAAGCTACTTCATTCCCTAGTTCGTGACCGAGGAAGAGAAATAGCAAGTTCATTAGACCGTACATCTTTCTTGGTATATCCAGATAAAAGGTTAGGTAGGAGCATAAACATTCTGGAGCTACAAAATATAAAGGGGTCTATGCTCAGGTGATCCATCAAATCGGCCAGTGTTTTCCCCTTTACTTCCTTTCGGGGTACGTATTGTATAGAAAAAAAGTACCAACGTCCACTTTCCTACTCACCCTTTGGTCTGGACAACATGTACTTCATTATTTCTGAACTAGAGACCAAGTAAAGGCTGTGAAGGGAATGGATAGGCATAGGTCAGATTAGATGTCTTGGCTACATATGGGAAAGGAACTGGGTATGGGTGCTATTGCGGAGTCTGATATACTGGTGCTCTTTGGCTTGGTTGGATTGATTGAGGCTTACTGCTTGAAATGGGACGAGGCCTTCTTCTAGCCTGTCTATCGTGATTGACCTACTGCACCTCTCCTTCTCTCTTATTCCCATAAGTGGACTTCTTGGAGGCTTCTGTCGAGCTATCAGCAATTTGACTGCTCTTCACACCTTGTGATGATCGGAGAGAAGAGAAGATTGAGCAAGGCAAAGGAAAACCAAACTCATTCGATCTATTTAGACCATAAGATAAAAGGAAAGAAGTAGCCTTAAGTAGGTCGAAGATTCTATTGGTGTAAGTGATCGAAGGCTTGTTATTTACATTCGAGATGCAACTCATATTAAAGGATAAGCGGTTGAGCAACCGACGACTAACGAGTAATAGAGCATGTGCATTCTAAGATAGAAGATCCCCTTTTCTCTTCCCAGCTAATTCTCTTGCTGCGCTTACGCTTATTCCGACAACAGATTCATCGGTCCACTGGATGCGTGCTAACAGAAAAGAAGAACGTACGAAAGTGTCATCAGGTACGGTTTCATCATCCTAAGCTAACTCACCGCACTCAGTCCAGTACTTCATCAAATTCAAATCAAAGATATTGAGTACTAGCACGTATGGCTATGGATGCTCCTGCAAACAGGCTTTCTGCAATTGCTGCCGAAATGGGAGCTGGTTTGAAAAGGATCTTAGAGTGTCTAGGGTTGAGGGAAGTAGTCCTTATTTGCTCAGCAAAGGAAGATAGGACAGGTGCAAGTGCTGTAGATCGAAAAAGTCGTAGTAGTCACAGGAGTAGAATCAAACCAATAGCAAGTGAATCCGCTAATAGAGTACCTGTTGAATGAAGGGAATAGAGTAGACGCAGTTACCGGTAAATCAGTCTAACCTAAACGAAACGAATAGACAGAAGGGAAGCTAGAAATGCAGTCCCAGCTAGCACTGAGACCTTTACCTTTCTGTTAAAGAGGTTACCTATTCGTTACTAACTTCTCGGTAAGGAACTGTAGCTCAAGGGAAGGTTGACTTACACTTACAGAGGGTGATGGTTTTCCTATTCAAGCTCATTCTAGCGAACTTGCCCACTTCCTCTTGTTGAATCGGGTGAATCTGCTTTGGTGAAAGGTTCTTCCCTAGCCAGTCATCAAGTCGGAGACGGAGCTTAGTAACTCGCGGGGATTAGTCATCTCTTTCTGCTTTTCTCATTAATAATTACCATTTTATGAGCTTGTAAGGCCCGTTAAAGTTCCCTTGAAAGGTAGTTTCAGTGATCCTCTGGTTCAAGCCTAATTCCAATCGAGGTTGCCCAAAATCTTAGGGGATCAACTCTATTACATAAGTAAATTCCTAATCTTTATCTCACATCATGCGATAAGGATATCTACGATCCTGACATAAAGATAAGTAGTACGCAGTTTTTATTGTATGGGCCTAAACCCGGGGAATTGATCCTTACGGCGCTTCTTCTATCAATTAGATCCTTTTTATCCATAGAAAAAGTAACTAGGCTCGACTCCTATGAAGTGTCTTTCTTTACTACAGCTAAGATAAATCGTTATTTTAGACGATGTATATGTAGAAAGCCTAGCTTTTTACAGTCGTTACTAGTAGAGTTGTTCTTTATTTTTTTGTTTCTATAGTAGAGATAGCCGCACGTAATGACAGATCACGGCCATATTGTTAAAAGCTTGTGGTAAGAATGGGTTTCGTTCCAGTGTTCGAAAATAATATTTTCCAAAGCTTTCGTATGTGGGATCTGTCCATGTATGGTATGTTCGTCGGAATGCCATGCCCCATTGAATTAGCAAGAATGCCGGCTTTATCATTGAAGATTTCTCTGAGCAAGCAAGAAAAAATCTCTTCTTCATTGGGGAAAACAACCAACTCCAGAGCTGCCGCGAAAGAACAAGCAGCGGGAACACAAAAAGCAAAGTAAGCAAGCCCTAGCTTTTTAATTTATTTGTAATTTGTACATAGTAAAGCAAATCCTCATGAATAGTATATTTGTTCTGTTCTAACTAATAATAGATCCACAGACGACGTGAGTAGCTAGAAACGGGATTTATTATAGCTTTATTAGCCCATATCATAGGGATCCATGTACACCACAGGCCCTCTGGGAACATGTTCCGCTTGTTCGGCTAAACCAGAACGAAACTACCAGCTTTACTGGCAGAATCACCAACCTTAGTAACAGACTCAGATTCAGAAACAACTGGTGAAATAGCGGAACCCGTAGCAGCTCCCGCACCGATTTCATATCGAGATGAAGAAAAACAACCCGGAACAATGCTAAACCTAACTCTTCTTATGGCCTTCGTGCCCGGGGATAACATTTCTCGCTCCTTTCAGGTTATGCCGGTAACAATTCCATCTTTGGAAAAATTAAACTCGTTGGCAGAGGGCCAAAGGGAAGCAAGGTAAAGCAGCGGAGGTAGGGAGAAAGAGATTGAGTGGTAGCGATCCCTCATTCCATTCTTCTTTCATTCATTATTAGGGAAATCATCTTTATTGCTTCTAGGCTTTCGGGGAATCGCCCAAAAGGGATCATTATCTTCCAGACTCCACTTTCTTTAGGAGTTAACCTGCTATTCGTAGATCGCACTCTTCCGGGCCTTCTTAGTAAGACAGTTTCTTACTGGTCACCGAGAAAGTCAAGCGAGAGACTACTCTCCTAGCTAGCTTCAACTCCTTGAAAGACGGGTGCCAAGAGGATAGGAAAAAAATAGACACGAAGACAGACTTTCCTGAATGCAAGCAAGGGTTTCTAATCAATCCTTCGAGGGAGAATGCTCTTGATTTCCTTTGTCACTATACGAACACAATGTGAGAATAGCCTCAAAGATGGAATTTTACTCGCATCGGAAAGCGAAAGCAAGCTGCCCACTTCGGACTCGCTCACAGGAGAAGCACGGACCTTCGAGAAGACTAAGCTAATAAGTAAGGGTGAGCTCTTACTTAGAGAGAGTTGGGTAGAGTCAATAGCTCTAAGATCACATCGGGTTGGTCCTAACTGCTAGACTAGATCTTTGTGATTCAAAGCAAAGTGCCTTGCCTTTTCCTTTTGATTACAGTGGGTCTCTCAACTCTCACTGTAGGAGGCTTCGCTCCCTGCTGAATCAGTCAGTGAATCAATAGTGGATATAGAAGAGTTCGAGTAGTGGATCTCGAGGTGTTCAATCAGGTCGTGGTGTGTCTGATGATTGAGCTCCGCCTTTAGACTCCCCTGCCCCGAGCGCTGGGAGAATTTGCTCACCCGGGTACCACTGTTCATTTTTCTTTTACTACGTGACAGCTGGATCGGTTCGTGCGGAGAAAAGACCTACTTTGGTTGGAGATAAATCCATCAGTTGCGCTATTCTATTGGTGTCTGAATAGGAGGAACATGAAATTGCCTGCCCCGGCACACAAAGTTAATGAGTAAAGTCTAAGCCTAAGGATCACGACTAAATGCGGAGAGATAGATAAGACCCTCCCCTCGCTCTTCAACAATTCTGTGTAAGTCAAGCTTCTCGATCCTCCTCCTCCTGCTGAGCCAATGAGCTCCAATCAGGCAGCACGAATTCAAGAATTCAACCACGAGGGATGCCAAGCAGCTCTGATTCTCCTCCTAGCGGGGGCTACTCACTCATTGTAGTCGTTAACCTCCTCAACAGGCCAATAGACAGAAAGTTAATGCTTCTACCCTTCCCAGTGAGCTAGTTTTGCTTTCGGTTAAGTGCTTAGCCAGCCAAAGGGAGTTTAGGATTGGTTGGAGGTAGATGGAAATAACTAGTAGTTACCCTAATAGTAGTTCTGGTATCATATGTTCTCTCTCGTAGGGATAAAGAACATAGTAAAGGGGAAGGCTCAGTGTCGGCTACCAATTCATGTAGTTCAGTCTGACATGTCGTAGTTCACAGTTTCACATGTTGTAGTCCTAATATAGTTCGCCTATCGGTGAGCCGTTGGGGGCCCCTATATAGTATAGAATTTCCCTCCGAAAATGCATGATCCCGCCTGGAGGGGAAAGCCTTTTTGAAGTAGACTAGTTGAACAAGAGGAATGAATGGAGTCACCCTCGGCTCTGGAGCTGGCTTAAGCCATGCCCGTACCACCAAAAGCAGTTATTCCGACAACAGTGGCAACAACGGCAACAGCAGAAAAGAGAACACAATAAAATCCCTCCCATCAATGGATTATAAATATTCTATTCCAGATAAGCAATACCACTCAAACCTCTCAAAGATTTTGGATATTTGTATATTTAGATCCTATAATATTCATCTTTACAATAATTTATCTACATGATAAAATCACAAGTACTAGGGGGTAGTAGAGCACCTCGTTGCCACGCGCACCGATGTTTTTAAAGGAAGTCCATAATACAATGATGATCATGGAAAAAAGAATTTGTTTTTTGAATTCTAATTCTGTCTAATATTTTTATTAATAGCAATAGTAAAAATAGAAGACAGAATTACTTTGAGTAAACCAATTATTGGTGGTTGGTTATAAAACTAAAGCGGAGAGGGCCTTTTCTTATAAGTTATAAGAAGTCTTATTCCTGTGATAGATTTGAAACAGTAACATCTTTTAGTTTAAGCAAGTTGAAGTGAAGATAAAAAAAATTCCAGGACTTTGATAAAAGTTTGTAATCCGCTTTTTATCTTTTCATTGATATATATATCCCAACACCTAATCAAATTAGGATCTATCTTGGGAATGGGTCGGGATAGCTCAGCTGGTAGAGCAGAGGACTGAAAATCCTCGTGTCACCAGTTCAAATCTGGTTCCTGGCATACGATTTCTTTATCTATCAAATCTAAAAAACATAGATGGGTAGAGTTTCGTAAGATTCTATATTGCTATTTTTTCTTCTTGTTACATTTGAATACCGGATCGTCGTATATATTGAAATATGAAATAGGATGGGTGAAAAATTGGGGTTATTGAACTTATATCATCCGACCTTCCCCCTTTCGTCTACTTTTGTTCTTTTTAAAGTAAGAAAAGGACTTATACCATCCGGGGACCGGCACCAGCCTGCCCAAAACGGAACC
>OX415246.1:47500-70000 GCA_948330725.1 Sherardia arvensis | reverse complement strand
GGCTTTATCATATTCAGTCGGAGGAGTTTAGGTAATACTTTCAAAGTGACTCTCGACGGGAGAATCCAGGCTATTCAGGAAGAATCGCAGCAATTCCCCAATCCTAACGAAGTAGTTCCTCCGGAATCCAATGAACAACAACGGTTACTTAGGATCAGCTTGCAAATTTGTGGCACCGTAGTAGAATCATTACCAATAGCACGCTGTGCGCCTAAGTGCGAAAAGACAGTGCAAGCTTTGTTATGCCGAAACCTAAATGTTAAGTCAGCAACACTTCCAAATGCCACCTCTTCCCGTCGCATCCGTCTTCAGGACGATTTAGTCACAGGTTTTAACTTCTCAGTGAGTGAAAGATTTGAACCCGGGTCTACGTTGAAAGCTTCTATAGTAGAACTCATTCGAGAGGGCTTAGCGGTCTTAAGAATGGTTCGGGTAGGGGGTTGCTCTAAAATAAAGTGAAAATGCCATCTCTATGGACCATTCTATGTTATCTATTTTTTCCTCCTAAATTCATATATAGAAAAAGAAAGTAGATATAGAATGTTCATGCTATGAGAAGAGCGGATCCAATACCAAGACGACTTTAAATTATACCGAGTTAATAACAACCAAGCTCTCTATATTTATTCACTACTCCTACAGGCTTGGCGGGGCTAGGCTGTCTGGAGGGAATTTCTTTATCTCAATCAATCATGCCTCAATTGGATAAATTCACTTATTTCACACAATTCTTCTGGTCATGCCTTTTCCTCTTTACTTTCTATATTGCCATATGCAATGATAGAGACGGAGTACTTGGGATCAGCAGAATTCTAAAACTACGAAACCAACTGCTTTCACACCGGGAGAATAAGATCCGGAGCAAGGACCCCAAGAGTTTGGAAGATATATTAAGAAAAGGTTTTAGCACCGGTGTATCCTATATGTACTCAAGTTTATTCGAAGTATCCCAATGGTGTAAGGCCGTCGACTTATTGGGAAAAAAGAGGAAGATGACTTTGATCTCTTGTTTCGGAGAAATAAGCGGCTCACGAGGAATGGAAAAAAACATATTCTATTTGATCTCTATGAATTATTCAGCTACCATTTATTTACGTCTTATTATTTTCTTCCATAAACTTGTGAACAAGATGCCGAAAGGTATACGATTTTTTGTCTTCCGTTTTGGCGATATATTTGTTATTTTAGGTGCATTTTCAGTATATATCTTTATGGACGAGCTTCGAGCGGCAGTAGCTCAATTTTATACGGATACGGGGGGAGCGGGCGGAATGTCTGGGGCTGGTGGAGGTAGCAGTGGAGGCTCCGGGTGGACATCCTTCGATGTGGGCGTATTGAACGAATCGGAGGAGGAAGAAGTAGCGCAGCCAAACCCACAAAACATGGCTGCTATACCACCTGATCCTGCTATTGATTATGTGAAAGGAGTTATAAAACGAAAACTCACTATCCACCGCCTAATTGCGGTAAGGAGAAAGAATCCGCCACTTGTTTTAGACGAGGAAGTCGACACAATTTTCGATCTCAAGGATCTAATTGTGCGACGAATGGCGGAACTCGATCCAAACCCATTTTGGGACAACAGCCGCATGGTACTAATAGAACGATATATAGAGCCCCCACGCGGCGGCCAATATACCATTCCGGTATTAACTCGAAAATTGCAGGAGATTCGGTCAAACAATCCCACTTTTTTTACTATATATAGGGAACTTATGAGAGCTAAAGAAGAGCTCGAACTTTGAAGAAGAAAAGGTCGCCGATTGCTACTAAGAACCTAACAGAACTTGTGTCTTATCCGCATGGATTTGGTAGAGGGCGGTTACCGCTTTCAAGACTAGAACGAAGGTCGAATCGTACTCTATTCCTTCGGCCATACAATCAGGGTATTGTGGATCTCATAAGACCTATGGTACCATAATAAGCATTTCCAGATCGGGATTTCGAGATTCGAATTGAGTGAGTGCAGTGGTTCCTCCATAATAGCTATGAAAAAGGAAGGTGGAATTTAACCACGAAAAGGTAAGGAAGAACTGTGGTTCAACTCCACAGCGTGGTTAGAGCAGCACCACAAGCCAATCAACCAACAAATAGATACGCTTCACAGCAGAAGGAATAAAGCACATCCAGCATTTGTTATCAGGAGTGCAAGTTACCAACATCGCTCCTGCAAGACAAAGACTCAATCAAGAACCAGAGAAACTTTGAAGAAGGACCAGCAAGAGCAAGGATCAAATCCCTTTCTTAAGGATCACACTGGACTGCCCTCCTTCCAAAAAGAATGAGAGTGCGTGGTACCCAACTTGTTTAAAAGCCAGGCAGAACCCCCACTTCGCCAGCAGGAGATAAATGAGGGCTGCTTCATTCAGGAAAAAGATCAATAGGGACAGTTATCGGGATATTAGTAGTCACATTTTCCTTCCCTCGGGTTCAGTCGGATAAGAAATCCGTACCTCTTTTTCATCAAGCGCAGGCAAGGTTGCAGGATCAAGGGCTAGGGATTTTTTGAAAGCTAGGTAGAATTCCTGATAAAGAGGTGAAGTCTCAGTTCCTCTCGATGGAGTTGTAGTTGAAGTAGGGAGCACTATATCTAATGGAAGAGAATGGATTTTTTGGTAAGATACAATTCTATGTATGATGGGGCTATAGAATAGATGTTACCCAGTCTTCGTATTCTAATCCGACCGGTGTATCGATAACATGTGTTTGATCGAGCCCCTCTCACTCAATAAATACCCCCCTATCTCTGTCCTACGATGCTAAACCCTAAGGTAAAGGCTAATCCATATACTGTACTCCTCCTTCCGAGCTAACCTTCTCCCCTTATTAGTCTAGGGCCTTCTCCGCCCATCTATCATCGAGCCCGTCTAAGCCACCTATCCTGTAACCAGTCCAGCCAACCTAACTCTATCTTCCGTCCCATCATTCGTACTCCTGGTAGTTAGTAGCTAGCCCTTTCCCGATAGGGAGAAGATCACTTCCCATGCGAAGACTTTATCCTAAGGCTGGCTATAGGCTTTCCCAGAAACGGGATTCGATTCCCAAAGTGAAAGGTAGTAATCAGTGTGAAAGGCAAAGCAAAGGAAAGAAGCAACGGCCAGCCGGAATAAAGCCCTATTCGTCTAAGGGTAAGGGTCTCAAGCCCCCGTACTTATCCCTGCCGGTGGGACTGACTGCTACGCTACCTCGGCTAAGACAGCAACTAAAGGTAAAGGCTCGGCTGCTTACATGACTGCTGATTCTGCAGCTGCCGATTCTTCTCTTCCCCTGGGTGTAGTGTACTTACTAGAGTAGGAAATCCGGTTCAAGCAGAGTCGAGGGATGAAAGCTATTACGAACCTCTTATGGCTTTCGGGGCTAAGGAACGTAGGAGAGAGAAAGACAAGGAGAGGAAAGCATACCACTATTCCGTCCCTTCTGGCCTGAACCGAACCGGATTGCGCTGATCAGATTAGGCAGAATCAAGGAAGTCTTCCCTTCAGGCTTGGCTGCCAGAGTCTTGCAGTTCGATAACCTAGCAACCACAGTATAGACACTGTCCACTAGAGTTGCACAGGCTGACAACATAAGGATCCCACCTCAGGTAATCCACGCCAATCAACCTAGTGCCTCACTGCAGAACCCCATTCCTCAGGTAGAGACCTCAAGGCATCTGCAGCCTCGTTTTCTACACCAGAACGATGCTTGAGAACAAAATGAGACTCTTGCAAGAATTCCACCCAATGCCGGAAACTAAGCTTCTTTTTTGAGAATTAAGATATCTGAGAGCGGATGTCAGGATTGAACTATAGGAGTTTGCTACGTGTAACAGAAAGAAGACTTTTTCCAAGTCTAACAATAGAAGAAGCAGTTAGCAGTCCAGGTTAGGCTTTCTCATACCAATTTACCTATTCTGATAGCAGAGTTGTGTTCAAACCAATAAGAGTTGTATGTGCAATGACCTAGTCTTTGCTTGCAACCCAGTCAACATCCTCGGTTTAGCAGTCAAGTGACCAGTTCTGTCATAGGTCTTCGTTATTTGAGTCGGTTTAGTTACAATCTCAGTCCACGGTGCATCCCGAGCACCATTCGTCAGGGCCACCTCCGGACCTTAAGGTATTAAGGAAGAATAGCCTCTATGTAAAGAAAGAGAAATGCATAAGTTCAATATTGGTGTCAGCTTTACTTCCTCTTACTCGACTGCCAAGAAGAGGTACGTAGTTGCTCGACCGAAGCGAGTACAAAGTCGACTGATAGGGAATAGAGACAGGTATTAAATGGCTCGACTGGTCTCACTGGAACTCAGGGTTGGAGGAAGAAGGGCATTGAATACCAAGGCCGATGTACCATATGAACAAGAAAGTTCTTCTGGAGTACTTACAAAGTAATGAAAGGCGTGAAAATCCACCCGGAAATTGTATAGCTTAGTGCCTAAACGTTAAGGGTGCCCCACGGAGCGGTATATCATGGCTAACTAAGAGGTCCCTCTTGGATCCGGGTGTATGAGCTAGAGAAAGTCTGATAGGGTCGGAAAGCCAGTCTGAGGTTCCTTGGATCATTCCATTCTCTCACAGTTCGCTTAATTCACTACGAAAGGGGCTTGTTTTTATCAATAGTGAAGATAGCACCTACGGAAACTGCTTCTTGAACTGATTCTATTTTCTTCTTTCGATCATCAATCGGTTGAATAATCTATCTTCTTACCGGTTGAAGGGTATCGTATCGAAGAACTTGCTGGTGCTTTAGGATATCCATTAGAGATGCTGTCATGATCGGGTTTAGATCTACCATTTGTTCCGTTTTTCTGAAACAAGTTTGACTGGGAACTGTTGTTTGGATCCTCATTTGGATCACTATCAGAGGCTGAATTTGACTGAGCGATCTCCTGTTTGTTGTATGAATCGTTCTCGTTCATCCCTTGATCGTCCTTGCTAGACAAGGCAGGCTCCATCATTTGCATGATCATGTTCCCTTGCTGACCAATCATGTGTCCATTTTCCATAGGAGACATAAAGGGGTTCATTTCTTGAGCCCCTTCGAAAAACATGGCATCGTTCTTGTTTCCAGATTTATCTGAACTACAAGTGCTCAAGTGCTGAGAAAAATCCATCTGAGAATGGTTCAGATGAACTCTGTCCATGGATACTTCACATGGTAGCTCCTGATCTGCTCTTCCATTATTCATCAGTGAGTTGAAAAGCCCGTGTGACTCCTTTTCTTGATTATCTTCAGTCAATGAGCTGAATCCATTGATATTTACTGAAGAGTAGGCTGAATTTAAGGTGTCTGAATGAATCATTAGTCCTTCCTGCTCGAAAGAGATGTTGCATTGAGCCGTGATGAATTCCACGATCTGCTGATCTTCTGGCACCTATAAAAAAGTGTAAAGGAAAGAACAGAAGGTGAGATGATGTTGAAATCATGTCGAATAAATAGGCATCTAAATTTAATGAAAAAGAAACTTACTTGTTTGGATACAAACAACTCCACCAATCCGACAGGCACGGGAATCAAAACTCTTGTTCCTATTCCTTGAAGCAGAACTGGCAACTTTTCTCGGTCGACGGTCCGGTGACCTTGGAATAGGAGGGAGGCATGGTCACATCATGAATTTTTCTACCTGTCGCGCTCGCGTCATTCGCTGGCCAGTCGGGATGATAGTACATTCCAACTCACATGCTTCCCAAACCAAGACTCGGGTCCTTTTTGAGCTTTGAGCCCCCGGAATGATAGTTTTCAATCTCCTTTGAGTAGGTGAGAAGTATCAGGCTTTCACCCGATTTGTTGTGGATTGGATGATGGATAAACCAGCAAGTAGGGTCTTGCCTAGGTTGAACATGCAACTAAAGGGCACCGCTATGTAAAGGCAAGGTTTGCTCCAGCCTATGAAAGAAAGTTAAGGATGGTCCCAGACCTGTTTGACCTACCGTTCGCTTTGCTAAAGCAGTACTACCAGGATAAGGGCGAAGTTTAGTAAGGGCTCCTCGGATAATCTATAATCTATCATATCAATAACTGATGGTTCTCCTCCACCTCTTTCTTTGAAGAAGCTCAACCGAACCGAAGGAATAAGAGTAGAACACAAAAGATACACTATGAAACATAAAGGTCTTGTCTTCCTTTAACCCCGAAAGTTGTCCTGTAGATAGGTTTTTCACCCGTTGCAGAAAGTCTTTTAATAAAAAGGCTTCTCTATATTTTCGTGGCATCCGGATCGGGTGTTCATAATCTGGAGTAAAAGGATTCGAACCTTTGCATGCCGGTACCAAAAACCGATGCCTTACCACTTGGCTATACTCCATAGGCCTGTTTTGGACGGTAGGAACGGGGAGAGGGGGAAGGGAGAAGCAGGGCTCGAAGAACGAGCCGAGCCGCGCAAGGACGCGGAGATATAGCAAATAAGTAGCAAGGTTCCCCCTTATAGGACCGACTACAACAAGCTCACGACTCTAATAGAAAGAAAGGGTAAGCTCTCTGCTCTATTTGCTTGCAACGCTATGCCTATAAAAGTTGGCGAAGGCTTCTCTTATACTCGTTAGGCTGTTCGACTGAACTCGTTGGCTCCCCGTCCACCGAAAGTCGGTAACCTTCATCACCGTCAGCATTTGGTACTCTCTCGATAGCTTCAATAGTTCACTGAAAACCTTTGGTGTAATGAACCGCAAGCCCTTCAGAAAGAAAGACTTAAGAAAGGGTTGGTTGTTGACCAATGGAATACATATCTTAGGAACGAATTCGTATGGGATAGAAAGATTCCAACCTCCTAAGTAATGTTACAAATAATGAAGAAACTAGTAGATTTAGATACGAAGCAACGTAAAGTAAACCCAATTTGATACCAGAATATTCCCTTTGATAACCTGCTACTAATTCTTCTTCTGCTTCTGGTAAATCAAAAGGTAATCTCTCACACTCGGCTAGAGAAGAACTTAGAAAAATGTTAAACCCTATAGGTTGACGCCACAAATTTAACCCCCCAAAAACATATTTTGATTGTGCTTCAACTATATCAACTGTACTTGGACTGTTAGATAATCATAGTCGATGATAACACCAAAGTTCCCATCGCTATTACAGAACCGTACATGAGATTTTCACCTTATACGGCTCCTCAGAGGTCACAAATTTTTTTAAGGTAAGGGTATCTCGCTATTATTTTAATTGAGATTTTTTGGAGGATAGTTATTCTAAGGTTAAGGTTCCGAATTATACCAACGAAATTTTGTTTGCTCTATTTTATATTTAATATATTATAAAAAGCGAGATTTTTTTGCCATTGAACTTCCCAATCCAATTCGTAGTAACACTAATAATGATAAACTTTACGAAGATCCTATTGTATTCCGGAAGCTCGTAGCATCGGTCCTGATAAACCCCAATTTCATCCTTCTTCCCCTCTGCCAATTCTTCACTGAAAACTACAACGGGGTTAAATGGTTGATCCTCGGGATCAATTTCTTTGTTTTCTGACCTTGATTACACCTTGTTGGCACCCCTTCGCCATAACATCAAGTCCAATATGATCGGAAATTTAAATCTTTAGCTCTACTAAATGAGTTAGTCTTGGCTTCTTCTTCCTTTATGGAGACAGGACTAGAACCCCACTTATTTTAAAAAGATTCCTAATCGAATTTCGTCGCCCTATCTTAAAGGCTCTCGCTTTCAGTACAATTAACCATGGAATTTTATTCTCGGAGAATAGAGCTTATGAGTCTTTTTTCCTGGCCTCACTAGGTATGAAAAAACACCGCACCAAAGCCTTTGGATGAACCTCTTTCTAAAGCTGAATTAGATATGGCTAGGCATAAAAGATTTGGAATCCATTGACACAGGTCGATTCTTCTTTATTTATGGTACCCCCTCCACCTTTTCGGCTTAGCCACTCTCCCAGCCCGGGAGCTAAAGTGAAGCTAAGCATTGGGGAATAAAATAAGGGAAGGAGTGAAACCAAACTTCTCACAGTAGGGGAGAGAAAGAGTTTTTTTATTACCTAAAAAAAAAGCAAAGAAAAAATAGGTATAAGAAATGTCTTACTAAATGCGCTTGCTTCCGTCTTCAGTTCAGAAGAATGTTCCATTGATTGGACCATACCCATTAGCCTAGCGACTGCTTAAGATAACAAGGCAAGAACAATGGAAGACCGGATAGACACAAAAATAAAGATAAAAAGAGTTCAACCGCTTGACCTAAAATTGGCGAGGAATTCAAGAAATCATAGGCGCGGAAGGCCAATGAACATCGGCTTCAGACCTTAACTTAGACGTACCCTACTTCCTCAAAATGAACCAGCTGTAGAGATGATCCAATCCCTGAACTGGAGCCCCGGCTTTCTATTTTCCAGCTTAATAAAGATAAAGATGGAAGCTGTTCCTGCCTTACCTCTAACTTTCCTTAGTAGACACTGTATTCATTTACTAAATAAAGTAATCTCACTACTGGACTCCGCTCGCTTTCTATAGATAAGAGTTGAATACACTGAAACTACTAAAAAGTATGCTTACCCTGAGGGAAGGGATAACTATAACAAGTAACTTAAAGTAATAAGCTTGACTCCTTTCAGGAGTAGGTATGCGGTCAAGCCTGTTGGCTTGCATTTCGTTAAGGGGTATATATGTCTTCCTTCGCTCGTCCTTTACTCGGAATACCGGATTTCATAGTATCTTTTCTTTCGTAGGAATGCTGTATGAATCCTCGTTTGATTGTATCAAGGCTCGGTTAGAGGGAATCGGCGGAGAAATTTTGTGTTATATATGGTAATCCTTGTAATATACAAATTGGATCTGATAATTGTAAAAAAAGAAAAAGAAAAGCGTCTTGCTTGATCATTGAATTGAGTGCGGTGCGCGGTAAGACTGAACCACCATTGATCTCTCTCCGATTCAAAACTAGAAAGATGTAGCTGATAATGAAGACAGAGATATATAGAAAGTGTTCAGTGCACTAGCTCAACCTCTCTTTACTTGCTCCTTTTTTCACTCTAGTTATCGCTACAAGTATGGAGCTCTAGTACTCGTTTAACTCGCTCCATTTGTATACTCGTTTCAGATATTACACTAGCTCTTTACTCTAGCTCTCCTTGCTCGCTCCTCTCTCTTATTTTTAAAAGTAAAAGCAGAGGGGTTGGAAAATGACATAAGAGATAGGAAAGTTCCACACGCGGAAGAAGCTCAATGGTAGAGCATAGCCAGGCGTTGAGAGGAATGAATTAAGTATACAATACCCTTAGGGGGGTCCTTATAGAGATAAGAAAGAGAAGCGGGGTTAGGGTAAAAGTACACTTATATAAAGGGCGGAAGCGGGGTGGAGTAATTGGTTAACTCATCAGGCTCATGACCTGAAGATTACAGGTTCGAATCCTGTTCCCGTAAAGAGGCTTCCCTTATCTTGCGGTATTCCATGCTGGGTGTTGGACCTGATTTACTTCAGAAAAAAAAAAGTACCCGTAAGTCCAGCTCTCATTAAGTCGTCACGGCTTTTAAGTCATATAGAAATGTTAGTCTTGAGGCATTTCCGAACAATTATGACTCTACTTATGAAGAGCATAATGACTAGAATCATGGTTGGACGATTAGTGTGTGATTATAGCATAATACTTAGCAGTGGGGGATTAGCTAGTTGCGATAAATGATTGTATTGACTATGACCGGCACTGGTGTATGTTCATATCTTAACCGCATTTACCATCCAAACGGTATGATGTATTACGATATTAAAGAGTTAGAACAAAAAGATAATAATACTAGTTACAGAAGCAGTAGCAAGAGAAAGATTTGGGGTAATGTTGGCACAGAAGCAAAGAATAAACAAAGATATATTAAAACAGGTGGTAATATAAATGTTATAACAGGGGGTACTAAATTACCTCCATTACTTGAAGGTCGTTATACTAGTTCATTACTTCATACATTTAATCATGCAAATAATAAAGCAATAGATTATAAGATATGCAAGTTATCCGAAGGTGAGCGATATACTAGATTTATGCAGAATATGAATGCTAAACAAAATCTTGTACAGCAATTTATAGATCGGTCTAAACATCCTTATTATGGATTCAAAGATTATGGATTAAAAGGTATGGCATCGCATATAGTGCCTCCAAACCCTATAATGCAGGAAGATCATATAATAAATTTGAATATATTTAACAAAGTAGTCCCTGATTTAAGTGTTTTTTTACTACTACAGGTTGGATTATATAAAACAAACTTTATACTCGATAACACTATTCTATCTGAGATCTATAGGGGTCACTTTTCTAATCTTATGCAAGACCTTGCCGGTATCAGTTCACATGATTTATATTCCGTAATAACAACACCAGACATACAGGTAAACACCCCAGCCCCAGGTGAGTTGGAAGATCAAAGTCAAAGTGTCAAAAGTAAATTAAAGTCCGCTTGCGCTAAATATATTAGCATCTGTTTATTATTTTCATATTTACTGGGTTTAGTAATTAAAAATAATAAGATGTCTGATATAGATGGGATATCATGAAAAAAAAGTGTATGATGCTTAATAAAAAGAATATAAACCGTCATTTAACCATGGAGTGGTTATGCATTGAGCTTTTTAACTACTATCAAGTCAGATATATTGATGATACAAAAGAGGATACGCAATTAGATTCAAAAGGGTTTGATCCAGCTTCATTCATGTCTCTAATCAAAACAATCCGGTCACCCAACCCCAATAGCATACCAGATAGGAGAACAACAGGGTCTTATTCTTGGTCGAATCCCACCTTCAACGTGAACTTCGAGGAGCATGATAGTTATATTATCAGCCTAGAAGCTGAGGGTGACAAGCTTTTGGTGTTGACACTGTCTATTGTAGTCACGGATACACTTAGTGAAATAAACCCTTCTTTATCACCCGATTGGTACATTACTACTTATTATTCGAAAATAATAGATCATCATTCTTATGTGAAGAATCTTCTTATTATAGATCTGTCTGCTTCATTGTCTAGTGTTGAAACTTCATCTGTTCTTATTAAACTTGGTAAGCATATAGGTAGGGATAACCCTATCTATGAGTTAATTGAGTCCTACTTGAACTTTTATTCTAATTGTTATTATGAGCCCGTATATGATGATGATTTTTCATATCTTTATTTTCTAGGTGAACAGATTGAATATCTTAATGAAAATATCCATGACGTTTTAAAGCTAGGACCAAGTAAACTTCTTACTAATATTCTGCATCATTTATGGTTATCAGATCTTGATGCGGAGATAAGGAAGGTTTTCCCTGGACTAGCATTCACCCGGTATGTTAATGAAATAATTTTTTATGATTTAAATGATAACAACTACGAGGACATTTGTAAATTTCTTGATCTAATCAATTATGTCTTATAGTTCAATAAATTGGGGGGTACTCTTATTTTTTCTGATGGTTCCTGACGTACTGGAGTTATAACATTTGAATTTCTCAACCATTCTACGTTCCCGAAATGGATCCTATCAAATATTTTACATTTTCTATGATCATCTCTATTTCAGGTATTCGGGGAATCCTCCTTAATAGACGAAATATTCCTATTATGTCAATGCCAATTGAATCAATGTTATTAGCTGTGAATTCGAACTTTTTAGTATTTTCTGTTTCTTTGGATGATATGATGGGTCAATCATTTGCTTTATTGGTTCCAACGGTAGCAGCTGCGGAATCTGCTATTGGGTTAGCCATTTTCGTTATTACTTTCCGAGTCCGAGGGACTATTGCTGTAGAATTTTTTAATAGTATTCAAGGTTAAACATGACTCCTAGAGAGTTAACAAAATACGAAGTTCTCTTCTCTTTTCGTTCTCTTTTTTCTTTTTATTTGGTTGGCAGGGTCAGGGCCTTTCTCGCTGGGCTTCCACATCCGAATCCTATTTAAAATGAAAAGTCCTTTCCTAAACCACTTCCCGTTCAGTTGCTGAAAGATAGAGAGATAAGGCTTTTAAAATGATATTGAGTTCCACGAATATGCAGGCTAGAAAGATGCTATTTGCTGCTATTTTATCTATTTGTGCATCAAGTTCGAAGAAGATCTTAATCTATAATGAAGAAATGATAGTAGCTGCTTGTTTTATAGGCTTTATCATATTCAGTCGGAGGAGTTTAGGTAATACTTTCAAAGTGACTCTCGACGGGAGAATCCAGGCTATTCAGGAAGAATCGCAGCAATTCCCCAATCCTAACGAAGTAGTTCCTCCGGAATCCAATGAACAACAACGGTTACTTAGGATCAGCTTGCAAATTTGTGGCACCGTAGTAGAATCATTACCAATAGCACGCTGTGCGCCTAAGTGCGAAAAGACAGTGCAAGCTTTGTTATGCCGAAACCTAAATGTTAAGTCAGCAACACTTCCAAATGCCACCTCTTCCCGTCGCATCCGTCTTCAGGACGATTTAGTCACAGGTTTTAACTTCTCAGTGAGTGAAAGATTTGAACCCGGGTCTACGTTGAAAGCTTCTATAGTAGAACTCATTCGAGAGGGCTTAGCGGTCTTAAGAATGGTTCGGGTAGGGGGTTGCTCTAAAATAAAGTGAAAATGCCATCTCTATGGACCATTCTATGTTATCTATTTTTTCCTCCTAAATTCATATATAGAAAAAGAAAGTAGATATAGAATGTTCATGCTATGAGAAGAGCGGATCCAATACCAAGACGACTTTAAATTATACCGAGTTAATAACAACCAAGCTCTCTATATTTATTCACTACTCCTACAGGCTTGGCGGGGCTAGGCTGTCTGGAGGGAATTTCTTTATCTCAATCAATCATGCCTCAATTGGATAAATTCACTTATTTCACACAATTCTTCTGGTCATGCCTTTTCCTCTTTACTTTCTATATTGCCATATGCAATGATAGAGACGGAGTACTTGGGATCAGCAGAATTCTAAAACTACGAAACCAACTGCTTTCACACCGGGAGAATAAGATCCGGAGCAAGGACCCCAAGAGTTTGGAAGATATATTAAGAAAAGGTTTTAGCACCGGTGTATCCTATATGTACTCAAGTTTATTCGAAGTATCCCAATGGTGTAAGGCCGTCGACTTATTGGGAAAAAAGAGGAAGATGACTTTGATCTCTTGTTTCGGAGAAATAAGCGGCTCACGAGGAATGGAAAAAAACATATTCTATTTGATCTCTATGAATTATTCAGCTACCATTTATTTACGTCTTATTATTTTCTTCCATAAACTTGTGAACAAGATGCCGAAAGGTATACGATTTTTTGTCTTCCGTTTTGGCGATATATTTGTTATTTTAGGTGCATTTTCAGTATATATCTTTATGGACGAGCTTCGAGCGGCAGTAGCTCAATTTTATACGGATACGGGGGGAGCGGGCGGAATGTCTGGGGCTGGTGGAGGTAGCAGTGGAGGCTCCGGGTGGACATCCTTCGATGTGGGCGTATTGAACGAATCGGAGGAGGAAGAAGTAGCGCAGCCAAACCCACAAAACATGGCTGCTATACCACCTGATCCTGCTATTGATTATGTGAAAGGAGTTATAAAACGAAAACTCACTATCCACCGCCTAATTGCGGTAAGGAGAAAGAATCCGCCACTTGTTTTAGACGAGGAAGTCGACACAATTTTCGATCTCAAGGATCTAATTGTGCGACGAATGGCGGAACTCGATCCAAACCCATTTTGGGACAACAGCCGCATGGTACTAATAGAACGATATATAGAGCCCCCACGCGGCGGCCAATATACCATTCCGGTATTAACTCGAAAATTGCAGGAGATTCGGTCAAACAATCCCACTTTTTTTACTATATATAGGGAACTTATGAGAGCTAAAGAAGAGCTCGAACTTTGAAGAAGAAAAGGTCGCCGATTGCTACTAAGAACCTAACAGAACTTGTGTCTTATCCGCATGGATTTGGTAGAGGGCGGTTACCGCTTTCAAGACTAGAACGAAGGTCGAATCGTACTCTATTCCTTCGGCCATACAATCAGGGTATTGTGGATCTCATAAGACCTATGGTACCATAATAAGCATTTCCAGATCGGGATTTCGAGATTCGAATTGAGTGAGTGCAGTGGTTCCTCCATAATAGCTATGAAAAAGGAAGGTGGAATTTAACCACGAAAAGGTAAGGAAGAACTGTGGTTCAACTCCACAGCGTGGTTAGAGCAGCACCACAAGCCAATCAACCAACAAATAGATACGCTTCACAGCAGAAGGAATAAAGCACATCCAGCATTTGTTATCAGGAGTGCAAGTTACCAACATCGCTCCTGCAAGACAAAGACTCAATCAAGAACCAGAGAAACTTTGAAGAAGGACCAGCAAGAGCAAGGATCAAATCCCTTTCTTAAGGATCACACTGGACTGCCCTCCTTCCAAAAAGAATGAGAGTGCGTGGTACCCAACTTGTTTAAAAGCCAGGCAGAACCCCCACTTCGCCAGCAGGAGATAAATGAGGGCTGCTTCATTCAGGAAAAAGATCAATAGGGACAGTTATCGGGATATTAGTAGTCACATTTTCCTTCCCTCGGGTTCAGTCGGATAAGAAATCCGTACCTCTTTTTCATCAAGCGCAGGCAAGGTTGCAGGATCAAGGGCTAGGGATTTTTTGAAAGCTAGGTAGAATTCCTGATAAAGAGGTGAAGTCTCAGTTCCTCTCGATGGAGTTGTAGTTGAAGTAGGGAGCACTATATCTAATGGAAGAGAATGGATTTTTTGGTAAGATACAATTCTATGTATGATGGGGCTATAGAATAGATGTTACCCAGTCTTCGTATTCTAATCCGACCGGTGTATCGATAACATGTGTTTGATCGAGCCCCTCTCACTCAATAAATACCCCCCTATCTCTGTCCTACGATGCTAAACCCTAAGGTAAAGGCTAATCCATATACTGTACTCCTCCTTCCGAGCTAACCTTCTCCCCTTATTAGTCTAGGGCCTTCTCCGCCCATCTATCATCGAGCCCGTCTAAGCCACCTATCCTGTAACCAGTCCAGCCAACCTAACTCTATCTTCCGTCCCATCATTCGTACTCCTGGTAGTTAGTAGCTAGCCCTTTCCCGATAGGGAGAAGATCACTTCCCATGCGAAGACTTTATCCTAAGGCTGGCTATAGGCTTTCCCAGAAACGGGATTCGATTCCCAAAGTGAAAGGTAGTAATCAGTGTGAAAGGCAAAGCAAAGGAAAGAAGCAACGGCCAGCCGGAATAAAGCCCTATTCGTCTAAGGGTAAGGGTCTCAAGCCCCCGTACTTATCCCTGCCGGTGGGACTGACTGCTACGCTACCTCGGCTAAGACAGCAACTAAAGGTAAAGGCTCGGCTGCTTACATGACTGCTGATTCTGCAGCTGCCGATTCTTCTCTTCCCCTGGGTGTAGTGTACTTACTAGAGTAGGAAATCCGGTTCAAGCAGAGTCGAGGGATGAAAGCTATTACGAACCTCTTATGGCTTTCGGGGCTAAGGAACGTAGGAGAGAGAAAGACAAGGAGAGGAAAGCATACCACTATTCCGTCCCTTCTGGCCTGAACCGAACCGGATTGCGCTGATCAGATTAGGCAGAATCAAGGAAGTCTTCCCTTCAGGCTTGGCTGCCAGAGTCTTGCAGTTCGATAACCTAGCAACCACAGTATAGACACTGTCCACTAGAGTTGCACAGGCTGACAACATAAGGATCCCACCTCAGGTAATCCACGCCAATCAACCTAGTGCCTCACTGCAGAACCCCATTCCTCAGGTAGAGACCTCAAGGCATCTGCAGCCTCGTTTTCTACACCAGAACGATGCTTGAGAACAAAATGAGACTCTTGCAAGAATTCCACCCAATGCCGGAAACTAAGCTTCTTTTTTGAGAATTAAGATATCTGAGAGCGGATGTCAGGATTGAACTATAGGAGTTTGCTACGTGTAACAGAAAGAAGACTTTTTCCAAGTCTAACAATAGAAGAAGCAGTTAGCAGTCCAGGTTAGGCTTTCTCATACCAATTTACCTATTCTGATAGCAGAGTTGTGTTCAAACCAATAAGAGTTGTATGTGCAATGACCTAGTCTTTGCTTGCAACCCAGTCAACATCCTCGGTTTAGCAGTCAAGTGACCAGTTCTGTCATAGGTCTTCGTTATTTGAGTCGGTTTAGTTACAATCTCAGTCCACGGTGCATCCCGAGCACCATTCGTCAGGGCCACCTCCGGACCTTAAGGTATTAAGGAAGAATAGCCTCTATGTAAAGAAAGAGAAATGCATAAGTTCAATATTGGTGTCAGCTTTACTTCCTCTTACTCGACTGCCAAGAAGAGGTACGTAGTTGCTCGACCGAAGCGAGTACAAAGTCGACTGATAGGGAATAGAGACAGGTATTAAATGGCTCGACTGGTCTCACTGGAACTCAGGGTTGGAGGAAGAAGGGCATTGAATACCAAGGCCGATGTACCATATGAACAAGAAAGTTCTTCTGGAGTACTTACAAAGTAATGAAAGGCGTGAAAATCCACCCGGAAATTGTATAGCTTAGTGCCTAAACGTTAAGGGTGCCCCACGGAGCGGTATATCATGGCTAACTAAGAGGTCCCTCTTGGATCCGGGTGTATGAGCTAGAGAAAGTCTGATAGGGTCGGAAAGCCAGTCTGAGGTTCCTTGGATCATTCCATTCTCTCACAGTTCGCTTAATTCACTACGAAAGGGGCTTGTTTTTATCAATAGTGAAGATAGCACCTACGGAAACTGCTTCTTGAACTGATTCTATTTTCTTCTTTCGATCATCAATCGGTTGAATAATCTATCTTCTTACCGGTTGAAGGGTATCGTATCGAAGAACTTGCTGGTGCTTTAGGATATCCATTAGAGATGCTGTCATGATCGGGTTTAGATCTACCATTTGTTCCGTTTTTCTGAAACAAGTTTGACTGGGAACTGTTGTTTGGATCCTCATTTGGATCACTATCAGAGGCTGAATTTGACTGAGCGATCTCCTGTTTGTTGTATGAATCGTTCTCGTTCATCCCTTGATCGTCCTTGCTAGACAAGGCAGGCTCCATCATTTGCATGATCATGTTCCCTTGCTGACCAATCATGTGTCCATTTTCCATAGGAGACATAAAGGGGTTCATTTCTTGAGCCCCTTCGAAAAACATGGCATCGTTCTTGTTTCCAGATTTATCTGAACTACAAGTGCTCAAGTGCTGAGAAAAATCCATCTGAGAATGGTTCAGATGAACTCTGTCCATGGATACTTCACATGGTAGCTCCTGATCTGCTCTTCCATTATTCATCAGTGAGTTGAAAAGCCCGTGTGACTCCTTTTCTTGATTATCTTCAGTCAATGAGCTGAATCCATTGATATTTACTGAAGAGTAGGCTGAATTTAAGGTGTCTGAATGAATCATTAGTCCTTCCTGCTCGAAAGAGATGTTGCATTGAGCCGTGATGAATTCCACGATCTGCTGATCTTCTGGCACCTATAAAAAAGTGTAAAGGAAAGAACAGAAGGTGAGATGATGTTGAAATCATGTCGAATAAATAGGCATCTAAATTTAATGAAAAAGAAACTTACTTGTTTGGATACAAACAACTCCACCAATCCGACAGGCACGGGAATCAAAACTCTTGTTCCTATTCCTTGAAGCAGAACTGGCAACTTTTCTCGGTCGACGGTCCGGTGACCTTGGAATAGGAGGGAGGCATGGTCACATCATGAATTTTTCTACCTGTCGCGCTCGCGTCATTCGCTGGCCAGTCGGGATGATAGTACATTCCAACTCACATGCTTCCCAAACCAAGACTCGGGTCCTTTTTGAGCTTTGAGCCCCCGGAATGATAGTTTTCAATCTCCTTTGAGTAGGTGAGAAGTATCAGGCTTTCACCCGATTTGTTGTGGATTGGATGATGGATAAACCAGCAAGTAGGGTCTTGCCTAGGTTGAACATGCAACTAAAGGGCACCGCTATGTAAAGGCAAGGTTTGCTCCAGCCTATGAAAGAAAGTTAAGGATGGTCCCAGACCTGTTTGACCTACCGTTCGCTTTGCTAAAGCAGTACTACCAGGATAAGGGCGAAGTTTAGTAAGGGCTCCTCGGATAATCTATAATCTATCATATCAATAACTGATGGTTCTCCTCCACCTCTTTCTTTGAAGAAGCTCAACCGAACCGAAGGAATAAGAGTAGAACACAAAAGATACACTCTAAGAATCACTTCTCTCTCAGTGAATCCTTTCCTTTTGAGAGCGAGCAAGTAAGAAGCGAGGGCAGAAAGACCACCAATTTGATAAGCGATTGCCTGGGTAGTCAACTTTATATGTTTCATTCCATCCATTTCTCTAAAGTAAGTGCACTAATGAGTTCTCTCCCCTAGTCACTCCACTCATCCATCTTAACATTATTATCATTTCCGATGTAGAGCTTTCTTCATAATGAGCTTGCTTAATTGGCTCATCTCTTATTCACATCTTGGCCTTGTCTCACCCAGGTTCATTCCTTAATCTTTTCTCTTACAATTTATACCTCAATACAAGACTCTTATTGATGACTGACTTCTATTACTTACTGGGTGGGTTCATTTGACTGGGGCTGGCATAGAGTAGAGCACCTATCTACTCAAGAGTCTCAGCACTACAAGAAATCTCTAGCCAACCTTCCTGCAAAAGATCTTTTCTTAACACCAAGCCTATTGGGATTATATAGACTAGATAGAAATGAAAGGATACCTCCAACAATTTCTTTGTTTTCAACGCTTTCTAATTTAAAGGAATTAGTCACTTCAACACCCTTCGACGGTTATACGGATATCCAAAGTACAAACAAGATGGGTGTTTGTTATCCCAACCATTGTTTTATTCCCGAGCACATAAGCAAGGGGTAATTTCTAACAAAGTTTTCGTGTTGTTGATTCCTAAATGTAGTGCGTCTTCCCCTATGCTGCCTATTAGTAGTACTAGTACTAGTAGAGTCCTATTAACTAACCCATAATACAGAACCCCTACCCCTAGGTGTAACTTTTCGCTGAATACTAGAATCCACAATTGAAACATAGCATACGAGGTTGCATTAATCGAGGATACGCGACAGAGGGAATTGTTCTATTTCCAAGATTGGATTTCATATTCGAATAAACCTCGTAATCGTAAGAAAGTGGGTTTTTTAGTTATGGGCCTAGCAAAATCAAAATTGGGATAGGATCCTATAGGATATCCCCCCCTAAAAATCGGACGTGAAAATTTCCCCTCATCCGGCTCAAGTAGGTCCACCAAATAAAGAAAGGAGTTCTCTCGAGAAAACTTCCAAACAAAAGGATCTACTCCTTACTCAAGTTTCTAGCTTTTTTTCTTAATTCTTTAGTCAATTACGATTGAATAAATGAAAAAGTTAAAAATTCTTTCACAAAATAATCCATCCTTTTCCGGTTTATTGGTTTTGTAATGAAAAGTATAGGGTTTTGTCACTTCTCCGACTATCTCTCCATTAGGTAGTATTTTAGTGGCCCAAGCACTTATTTGTTGAGGAGAAACTGATCCAATTTGGAGCTGTTGATGTTTATACCTATCGATCATAGAAGAGAAATGCTGATTCATTCCGATTAAGCTTCCTTCCTCTGAATCTGGAAGTTTTTCTCAGATACAAGGAAATAATTCAGTTCCAGAGCTAAAGATCGTAGTTCTCGAACGAGTAATCGAAAAGATTCTGGGGGTACCCTCGGGATTAGGTATTGTTTCTCCTATAATTGTAGTACCAAGTACTTCCTGGCGAACTCTAATATGATCAGATTTATAAGTAAGCATTTCTTGTAAAATATGAGCAACACCAAACCCTTCGAGAGCCCAAACCTCCATTTCTCCTACACGCTGCCCCCCCCCGCTTTGCCCTTCCTCTAAGGGGTTGTTGTGTAACAAGTGCATAATGTCCACTTGAACGGCCGTGGATTTTATCATCAACTTGATGAATTAATTTTAAAATATAAGGCTTTCCTATTAAAACGGGCTGTTCAAAAGGATTCCCCGCCCTGCCATCAAATATTCTGCCTTTTCCCGGGTATTCGACTTCAAATACCCACGGATTCGCCGTTTGCTTACTAGCTTGATATAATTCAGAAAATACCAGTTTTCTCGAAGCTTCTTGTTCATATCGCTCATCAAAGGGCGCTATTCGATAATGCCTGTTTAACAGGTTTCCGGCTAACCCAAGTGAACATTCAAATATCTGTCCGACATTAATCCTCTGCCTTCGTTCCTCTTCCTGAAGGGAAGGAAATGGGATGACTGATTGATGGATAGGTGAAAATATTCTACTTACAACTTGCATAAGAAAATAATCGTCGTGCGGCACTGGGATTTGAACCTTTTAATGTGCTTTCCCTTTAGTGGATCGTGAGTCAAGTAAGAGACCACCCATCGACATCCTTTGCTTCCCTTAAAGAATTTTACTCTATAAAAGAGCAACCGTCCCATTATACCCCCAGTGACTGGATCAAATCCTCCCCGAAAAGTAAGAAAGTCCGCATATTTTGACCAAATCAAGGTAAAAAATGGAGTTGCCCCTTCGCCCCAGTTGCTTTATAAACCTCTGGTCTAGCCTATTACTATTGAATTCCATAAGCCGATTATAGACAAGAAGGATCGGTTAGGCTACGATCAAAGGCACAATCTGAACTATATCATTGATTTTACGTGATTTCTCATCCATGTGGCAAGAAAGCAAGCTAGACGGTAACTCGACTTCAAGCTTATGTTATGATCGACAGAAAGCTAATCAAGAAGCTACAGAGGAAAGGAACTAAGGGAGTTAGGTTAGAAGGTGTTGTCGACTGACCGCAGGGAAGGGCATAGGTGCCTTGCTCTTCCTTACAGTAGAGGAATGAACAAATAAGCGCGACTGTACAGATAGGAAAGAAAGAAACGAAACCCTGCTCGAGTTACTGTTGATCGAGGTTTGAAATAGACTCGACTAAAAGGAGAGGAAATCCATTTAATAGAAGATGCCAATTCAAGAGGAGGTAAAACAACGCATTATTAATCTAACTCTCCTGCTTCCGAGCTTATTGATTATGATTATTGATTAGAGCGAGCCTATGCCTCTTGCTTTATTGAGTTCGCCCCTGATAGTAGAGAGGCTTTTCGCGCCTCATCCTTCTTTGATTCATGAAGAAGGAACTCTCGTAACCTGTTTCCGGGTTATGTCATTCCTTGCATTTAGCTTCTGATCTACCTGAGGAAGTTGAATCTCTAACGCTTAGCTCTTCGCTTTCTTGCATTATCTTCATAAACCCCGTATAAAAGGAACTTGTCGAAGGTACAATCACTCAAGGCCCCTTCATATCTTGCCTTAAAAGGCCTTTATTTCATACCCGTTTTTCAGGAGTAGGATTCATAAAGAATGGAAAGAAGAAGTACATTCCGAACAGGGAGTTCCAATGAATTAGCTCGACTGTAAGGAGAGGGAGGGAACCCTCCAATAGGGGTCACGACCGGAGTGAGCTACTCGTTTCTTAGGTATGTGTTACGCAGATGAGTAGGAGTGAAAGCCACGAGACCACAAGAGAATAATCAGAAGATAGACTATCAGGAAGAGGTGCGAGACAAATCAATAAGCTCTAGTTCCTTGAGTTACCTTGAGCTAGGAGCTGGTTGTTGAGCTGCCCGAATCCAATCCCTGAGATTGGAATGATATATCGAGAAATTCATTCAAATCAATATCTATGTCAGGCTTCCCCTCCCGGTTGTCCTGTTCAATCCGTTCCTCTTCTGTCTGAGGAAAGGGATACTCCTAATGGTACCTTAGTTCTCCATAGGCGTCTGAAGGGGGAGTGGAGTGAACGAAGTAACCATCCAAAGATGGGTACGAGTGACCTGCTTCATGCCTAGACGATAGTTCCTGCTGTAGATGAGTTCAGCCTACCATTCAAGAGTAGCCAAGGAAGGAGCCAAGAAGAACAGAGCTTTAGATCGACGTAAACGCCCCTTGAAAGGAAGCCAAGCCTGAAAACATATTATTGTAAGGTATCCGCAGAAATAGGAGTAGTAGCAGTAGTCGCAGGTGTCGAAAGAATAAGGGAATCAATGCTGTCAATCGGAACAACTGGTTGGGCTACGAGTTATGAGTTTTTTTCTACCTGCCCTAATAAATGGTCTTTGCAGATCGATGAATTTACGTCTGACATAGCTGTGAAAGTTAGCAATCCAATTTTCCCTCGTAAGAGCTCATCTGGAATCATACTTTTTACGTTTTATATAGATGCAAAAGTTCATTTTCTCTTCTCGTATCTCAGTAGCTAAGAGTTCTATAGCTGTTGATGAGCTCTGAAGCTAGGAGCTTGAGTTCTTACTTCCGGTTAACAGACAGGCTAATCCGTAGTCTCCTTCATAGGCAGCTAAGGAAGTTAGCCCTTTCCGAGGGGAAACTGCAAATACAGGTGTAGAGGATAAACGGCAAAGTAGCTGCGTAGAGGCGCCTATTCGTTTAGGAATAAAAGGTAGTTCACTTCACTTACTCATTTGATAGATGCGGCAAGAGAAGTCATCCAATTCATAAGTCTTGTATGTACGAGAACGGAAAA
>OX415246.1:0-42500 GCA_948330725.1 Sherardia arvensis | reverse complement strand
GCAGAAAATAAGTAGTGCGTCACTTTCCTCTTTGTCCACCCTATTCTTCCTAAGACCCTTCTCTCAAAGCAGTCTAGCTAAGCCAAGTAAAGCAGTGCCGGATACGGATGAAATAGTTGCTGATTCTCTTCCTTTAGATAAGTAAATTCCTTCTTCAATCGATTCGATTCCTATCTCCCCCGAGAGGGGTATTCCCTTTCCGCTTTAGAGAATCCAGTTCCAGCGGAAGACTAAGTACGGTAGCAAGTCAAATAAATCTCCTCCAACAGAAGGCTCTGACCTGACCACAGTCAATCAGTCTATTGTTCTGGTTCTAGAGAGTCTAACCCCGTAAAGAGAAGAGAAGAAATCGTCTCATCGCTTTGAGCCTGGTCCAGGTGTGGGATCTTTCCCATCTAGTAGCCCAGCCCTTCCGACAAGAGCAGTTACGCCTTTTCCTAAAGCCCTTACTAAACCACCGCCTAGCTACCACGGAAAGCATAGTCAGATTTATGGCGGATTACCCTCGAAACAAAGGATTTTTATATTCCTTCTGCTTTGGACAAGATAAGTGGACAGATGAGTTGAATAATACAAGGACAGATAAGCTAGGCGAGGTTACCCCGCAAGCAACTCCCCTTTCCCACTCTCCTTTGGCTGGATCCCTACACTGGCTTGGGACTGGCTCATATCTAACTCAGTGGAAGGCAGGAAGTAGTGGATTCAATAGACTTAATTAAACGTCGGAAAGGTGACCCTGTGTCGTTAAAGACTAACAACATTTTCTACCTCCCGTAAGTTCGTTACGCTTAACGCCCACTTAATTAAATTAATTAAAGACTCGTTGGTTCACGAACTCTATAAATGAAAATCTTTATTTGAGTCCTTACCTACAGAAGCAGTAGCCCTTCTCCGGATTTACCCGGTGAGGGTGGCGCTTGTGAGTCAACATTGACACTTTCAATGTATGTTTGGCATCCTGGGAGAGTAGTCCTAGGTACTGAAGTGACTCCCGGGTAGAGAAAGCTATCCTGTTCCGATTACTTGACCTTAGTTCACATACTCATATATGGGTAGGGATACTCTTGACTTTCATGTCTAATTTGAATGAGAATCTAGCGCAACCGATGTCAAAGTACAAAGCTGAAGCAAACTTCACTGAAACTGCTGGGGCATCTTCTTACGAAGCCTTTACGGACTTGATCGCATAAGCCGAACTCACTCGTATATAAATATATGGTTGGTCTGTCCCTTGGTCAACTTATGCTATCCCACTCGGGAAATAACTGCAATCAAACCTGTTTACTTCTCTTACGAATTGCCTTCTTTCAACTCCGAAAACAGCTTCAAAAGGAAAGCCAGCCGCTGCGCCTATTACGGGTGATTCTTGATCGGTCCTACTCCCCTTGGTCAGATTACTCGACTGACACCGATTGAGCAAACTCAGTGGTATAAGCTTTGGTAGCACTTAAGCTCCTATCCCCAAAGGAATTAACTCTCTTTCTCAGATGCGGCCTTACGAAGAAGGGAAAGTGCCCGCTCACTCTGCCAATCAAGGGCTAAACCCGAAACAAGCCTGAAGCAGTGTAGCAAGACCTTCTATCCCTCCGCTCTTCACTTGTCGTACCCGATTTGGTAGTGTCTGTCTGCCATTTCACAAAGGAACTCTGCCTTCTCGTCACGCTTGCCGACAACCCTCTTTCTATCCCCCGTCAGTGTAAGAAGAGGAATCAAGTCATGCAGTCTCCAATCCAATCCTTGCTCCCGGAGTAAGTCCTTGGGGTTGATCTCCAGGTTCTGGTTCTGCCTCATCTTCTAATAGAAGTACCTCTGTAAGGACTCCATCTCAACATCAATTCGAAAGAATGGGGATATATCGTTGGGAAAAAGCAGAAGAAAAGGATTTCACGGGCAGAAAGGCGAAGGGAAGTTCTTTCCTTGTTCACAAGACTCTTAAGCTTATCTGCTACATCAGAGTGAAAGAGAAGACTGCTTTCAAGGCTTGCTGAAAGGAAAAGATGTATCTTCACATTCACAGGTGGAAAAGATAGCGTCCCTTACTCATATCATAAGCAGGAAAAGAGAGAACTTGCCCTATCCAAAGACCTATGAAAGATTGATCCTGTCGCTTTCGTGTCTATCCTTATGTACGGATCCCCAGCTTTCCAACTGCCTTATTTTCAGAAGGACTCTAACTGGCGAATTAAACTCCAACTCAATCTCCTGTAAAGAGAAGAGGACAGGTAAACGGCCTATTTTGATGAAGGAGAAACTGGCTATATTCTTTTCTTTTACGCCATGAAAATGGGATAGATAGAAGGATATAGATCACTACTGCCAGTGGACGGCTTTTCAACCCAGGGCACAGCGCCGCCGCATAGCAAGTTGTCGATTTCCTTTTGCCATCTCCTGATGGGACGAAGGAATCCATATCATCAGCGAACTTCTAAGCCCCATGCGGTTCACCCAAAATGCGCATGTGCCTTATCTCTCTCCCCAACGACTGTGTAACGGAGCCACCGCCTACTTATACTCGGGGTTGGAATGGTATAAATAAGGTTATGCTGGGGGGTTGTATACGATACGGTGGTTTCAGTGATAATAAAAGCAGTACGGTTCTAGCAAGCAAGTAAGCTAATAAGTGCTGCTGTTCTGTTCCTCAAGGTGGTTCAATCCCACCCGATAAAGGCATAGGCGGCGATACAGTGATAGAAAGTCCTTCCTTCAGTCCCTCAATCAGGCCTTCATTCAGGCTAACGGTTGGCATCTCTATTTGTAATTCCTCGAGCTAAGTAGGTAAGGAAGGCTATCGCATCGGTATCCAACTGGGTGTTTAAGCGGGTCCATCCACTCGAGCCTCGGAGTCTAAAGAGGAACCCCTATCGCCCGAGAAGAGGGGGTTGAAGGGATATTACTTTTTTTTGTTCTGGCTTGTAGCTTGATAAAGGGCGGATGGAAGGATAGCTGGAAATTTAATTCCATTTAGAATTATAAGGAAAAAAGTCTCAGTATCTAATGAACCGAACGCTTCAGCCGTGGAACGTCTTCCCCGATCTCTGCTGGTGTGTAATACCAGTCAAGGTATAGAACAATCTATCGAGATGGCCTATACATAATCATTCAGTAGTGGACTAGCCTTAGCGGCGAAAGCAGTTAGTGGAATTCCACTCATGTCGATACTAGATCCAGAAAGGGTAACATCATGTAAAAAGACTTTAACTTTATTTTTAACTTCTCAGTTGGTTATCACATTCATCTTACTAGAGCAACTGTAGTTTCAGCTCCCTTCGTCTTACCTTCCTCTACTATGGATCCTCTAACTCAGGAAATATTGTCAGATAGGGAAGGACTTTATATCTTTTTACCATTAGCAAGAACTTGTTTCAGTTGCATATCATAAGGAATTTGAACAACTGCTTCAAATACAGTATCGGGAAGTACCGCCTGTGAAACCTCAATATCGACGGGCTTACTTACTAAATGGCAATTGGCACAGACAATACGCCTAGCGCTCCTCTCCTTACAGTCGAGTGGCTTTCACTCCTACCTACATAGAAAACAACCTATGATTATATCCCAGCCTGGTAAGTAAGAAATGGATTACCATACCATCCTACTAGAAGAAAGAAAAAAATACACTGATTCTGGGATCTCTTCTTGGCGAATTTCTCCGCTTGTAAATGATTGGTGTAATACTCACTCGTAGATGCTTGGTGTCAGAAATTTTCACTGATCAGGTGTTATCAGTCTCATCCGTGTAAGAATTAGGAATTCCTATTCCAACTCGTCCCAGAATGGGCGTTATGGCAAAAAACAAGAAGAAAACAAAAGGAGAAATTTGTCCAATAGTAACAAATGGTGCCTCCACAGGTTGACACCCGATCCAACCCAGTAGTAAGCAATCTGCTAAAAGCAACCAAAATATTCCTTGGTGAATCGGACGAAAACTTGAACTACGTACATACATACTTTTAAAAAAAGGTAAAGCCAACAGACATATAAAAACTAGTGCTATTGCAGCTACACCTCCCGATTTGTCAGGTATACTACGAAGAATGGCATAGATCGGTAGGAAATACCATTCCGGCACAATATGAGGCGGGGTGGACATTGGATTAGCAGGTATATAATTGTCGGGATGCCCCAAAACATTAGGAGCATAAAAAATCCAAATGGAAAAAAAGATAGCAAAAGCTACCCACCCTACTAGATCCTTTACATAAAAATAAGGATAAGAAGCAATTTTATCCATCTCTGAATGTACACCCAATGGATTATTTGATCCATATTGATGCAATGCGGCCAGATGAAGAATACTGGCGCCTACTAAAATAAAGGGGAGTAAATGATGAAGACTAAAAAAACGATTTAAGGTGGCATTGTCCACGGAGAAACCCCCCCAAAGCCAAGTAACTATGGTATCTCCTACTACAGGTATGGCGCTAGCTAAGCTTGTAATTACTGTAGCTCCCCAAAAGCTCATCTGACCCCAAGGTAGTACATATCCTATAAAAGCTGTCACAATCATCAATAGGAAGATTACAACTCCGAGACACCAAACAAATTCCCTAGGACTGCTATAACTCGCATAATATAGACCACGAAAAATATGGAGGTGAACCACAATGAGAAACATACTTGCCCCATTAGCATGCATATAACGGAGCAACCAGCCCCCTTCAACATCTCTCATAATGTGTTCTACGCTGTTGAAAGCTAGATCCACATGGGGTGTGTAATGCATAGCTAAAAAAACGCCAGTCACTATCTGAATGACTAAACAAAGACCAGCTAACGAACCGAACCCCCACCAATAACTAAGATTGCTCGGGGTTGGATAATCTATCAAATGTTGATTAAGTGTGGAGGATATAGGTTGTTTAAGAAGAGATAATCGTTGGTTTCTTATAGTCATTTGTTTTTATTTCATTTTTGTCAGGGAGAATGCCGCTAAAAAAGAGCTCTCTTTCCGAACAGATATTAGGTATTAGGTTTCGTGCTTTAGTACTTTTAGTTCCTCTTTCATAAATCCCCGCTACCTCTTTTTATCCACTTAGGTTATGTTATGACCACTGAACAAACTTGGTTGACAAAGATGGTTTATGCGCCGCTAATTTAGCTGCTTGTCGAGCATTTGACAAAGTCACACCATCCATTTCAAATAGGATTTGTCCCGTGGACACACGAGCAACCCAACTCGCAGGATTTCCTTTTCCTCTTCCCATTCTTACTTCTGTAGGTTTCCCGGTAATAGGGATATCCGCGAGAACTCTTACCATTTCTTCGGAATTGTCCGCTCATAGCACGATGGAAGTGTCCGATTATAGCCCGACGCGCTGCTTCAATGGCTCGATATGAAAGACGATCAGCTCTACAACTTTTAATACCATATCTTCCGAAACCGAGTTGTGTACCGTCCGGTTTGCAACGCCTACTACATCTGCCTTTACGATATTTTTTATATTTCGTACGTTTCTGATATAGCACGCCCCCCCCTTTTTTTACTATATGAAATCCACACTTTGACACCTGAGATTCCGTAACGAGTAGATACTTCCGCAGGAGCATAATCGATTTTCTGGTTAAATACATTACGAGATGTTTTTCCATACTTTCCGCATTCAGTTCTAGCTATTTCTGCACCTTCTAATCGACCTGAACAACATATACGGACCCCCTCAACCCCCCCTTTCATTACTAATGGAATATCCTTCACTATTTTATTAAAAATGGAACGAAATGATCTTGTTTTGTTTCTCGGTTGAAAAGAGATGTCTTGAGCAATCGGAGAAGCACTTTGATAAACAGATTTGATCTTGACCGATTCAATTAACGTATTAGTGTTTGTTCTATTAGACAACAAAGATCGCATTTTTTTCACTTCGTTCAAATAAGAGTTGTACCCGTACGGAATTCTTCTGTTTCTCAGTATGATCTCTATCATCATCTCTATTCCCTTTAGCAATTCTCCTATCCTACCTAGGTCTATGAATTTCTCTATCAATTCCATTACCTTATCCTCCTTACCCATGAGGTTCCAACATTTTATCCTTAATTGACCTAGTAGTTGTTCCCGGGCATCCTCAAAAAAAAGGTTATTATATACGCCAAGCCCATCCCTTAGAAAAAAAAAGGTAGCACCGAAGAAAGGAAAGAGCGAGATGGTAGTTTTTGTTGTTCCCGCAAAGCGAAGATCATTCGCTTGGCGAATGAAGTGGGTCAACCTCTTTTTGGCTTCGGCCAAACACTTTTTATCGCTGGTCAAGCTTTCTACAAAAAAATAAATGCGAGAACGTATTCTCTTATCTAAGCTTCTTTCCTGAGCATTAGCTCTCCCCATCGTAGATGGTTCAGCTACGCCCGGTGCCACGAAATGATTGAGAACTACGACGGGGTCGAAATTTCTTTTGTTTTTTGTATTCAATAAGTATTGCATGACCGAATAATTCAAGGAAGGGCGCACTGCAGGGAGGGTCCTTTTAAGTAGATGACTCGCCGGACCGTTGGAGCGGGACTTCTTTGGAAAAAATAACTTGAATAACTTCGTTTTTCTGAAGGAGTCGTCATTTTCTATCAGGAACGCTATGTCATTTACAACCCCGGCGTATTTCGGATGCTTGAAGGCCCCGCTGACCCGAAGTTCTTTAGAAAGATTATTTTTTTTCGATGGTGATCGGTCATGGTATCCATAGCGTTGCTTCTTTTTCGGCCAAATCCTGATTTGGTTTTGCTTCTCCTGATCGTCGAGCCTGATCGACTCGACTCTTTTCCCTGCCTCCCGGCCTCTCACTTCGTTTCGTTCTTCTTCTGTACCGTCGTTTGAATGAAGACACCCGATTGGCCCGACTTTCCCAAATGCCCACCACCGGCCCTTCTCCTTTCCGGGTCTGGATTTATCGCGTCGTTTCAGTCGTCGTGGTCGACGGGGAAGAAAGAAATGAATGAATGTTCTTTTGGGAAAATGTAGAATAATACACCTACCGAGACGAAAGCCAAAGGTGAGTCTCGTAGGTGGACGTATCGAACCGAAATAAGATCTCAGATTGACATCTTGATACACTGATTTACCATAATAATAAATAGAGTCAATGGTGACTCCGCCGTGGGAAGAGCCGCTTCCTTCTTGCTTGATAAGGGGGCTTCCATTCACCAACGTAGACTAAAAGTGCTCTCCGAACCGTGCGGGATAGTCACCCATCACACGGCTCTCAAACCCAACCTGTGGTGGATCCCGGGAGACAAAGTAAAAGCGCTTGATCTTTTGCCCCATACTTTGAGATGCTCCTCCCCGCCGATCAAGGCCATTAAGGTCGTGATAGGCTTTTCTTTAAGCCGCTATCATTATCAAAAGGTTCGGATAAAGAAAGTCCCTTCGGTCGGTTCACTCAGGTGGTCTTCCCTTATCTTTTCAGAGTTGTTCTTATTTGAGATGAGAAAGGAGCACCGGCCGAGCGCCACGAATGAATAAAAAATTGACAGCAGAGGCAATCAATGATTTTTATTCGATCGAGTTCTAGCTAGCAACATGTCGATTACACACCGGAGGTTGGTAAGAACTGAGGGACAATCCCCCCCTAACCTAAGTCGGCCCACCAGCGAAGCAACTGATACTTGATCGGGTGGGGGGCGGTTTGGTTTTGTGCAACGCCCTCGCAGCAGGAAGAGGCGGTTGTCATTTGAAAGGAAAGGCTCTTCTCCTGTTTTATGAATCTACAACTCTCTTTACTGAGCGAGACTACATCCATATCCCTACTAGTGGTTATTCTTTTTTTCTATTCTATCATTTGTTTGACAGCTTAAACTAGGCTCCACTTTAGATAGGTTTTTGGTCTTTATTTAATCAAGATAGGCCAAGGGCGCGTCGGAATGATCGGTAGCTGCTTAGTCTCATCCGAGAGTATAATCTCCTTTATTGCTATTGCTTTTTTTCTTTGAAAAAGAAAAAAAAGAAAGAAGGGGGTCGATTTAGGCTCCTTTTCCCTTTCACTGCATAGCTGCGCTAGCAGGTACTACGAGCCCTCTGTCCCACGCATCTAACCAGCTCGCGTGGTTCACCGGTTCCACCGAAAACTCTCATTTATTGAAGCGGAGCATAGTGCGCTTTAGGCGCCGAGCGATAAACTTCTCTTCTTTAGTTTCGGTTTATTCACTGATCTGAAACTTAGCACTTCTTTTCTTATTGATTCCAGGAGCGGCGGCATATTCTTGAATGAAGTATATCTGAACCAAATTAGCACTTAAAAGATCAGGCTAGGCCTCTCCAGCTGAGCTGGGCGCCAGGCCCTGGATGCGCTAGCGATTGGCACATAAGGGAGTGGTTGCCCGGGTTTCTCCGCCTGGTATCCTGCACCTCGCGTTTATGATATCTACATTCAACTGTGCCCCGGAGACAGGGTCGAAGCACGCCCGCCCAGTGTGCTTCTTTCACGACATGCTCTAGTCCTGGGTGTCTTCCAGTGGTCTTCTAGCCTTAGAAGAAGTCGTGTCCGCCCCGCGGACATCTGCAACGTCCTCCCACGCTTTTTTTTAGATTTCAAATACGGGATAAACTGAAGGAAAAGGCTGACCCATTCGGTTACTTTCGCGGTCGCCCTCACTGAACCAACTTGAATCTGAACTACGATTCAGATCAAGTCTTACCGAAATCGGATTTCCTTTTCGCGCCATATGTGCTTATACTTTACCTTTTCTCCCTTTTTATTCCCGGTCCAATATTTGTTTGAGAATTTCTTCTCTTAGATTCCGCCCCTACTTCAATGAAAGCTAGCTCCTACTCCTTCATCCTCCTTGGTCCTTTTGACATAACACTCTCGGCTGCCTCCGGTCCGGGAGACCGGCCACCCTCTAGCCAGTGACTAGCTCCGCAATGGAGCTACGTGTACACCGCCACGTCGAGACTCTCTTTCGAAAGTGAGATCACCACCGGCTTGTTGAAGAAGGAAAGATCACTGCTAAATTCAGCCGTGATCTTATATACGATACCACCAGGGGCACCTTGGTACTTCCATCCGCCAATCAAGGCTAGTGGAGCGAAGGGAGCCAAAACGAACACACCTGCTATCTACTTGTATTGGACCTTCGACCAGGCATTCTACCTTTGTCGAATCGGAACCAACACCACTGCATTGCGATCGAACAGTTGAGCGGCCGCCGGCCTTCCGTGCATATAGATTCATTCTTCGTACCCGGTTCAGCCTCACAACTCCTCGCGGGTTGGTAAGACAGAATTGGACAAAGAAAAGAGAGTGCTCGACCGGAACAACGGTCAACAAAAATCGCAATTACATAGATAACTGCTTCTCCCCTTATCCGTCTTTAAGGCTTTAAGCCGAACCATATGGCGGCTGGAAAGAAAGACGACCTCACCTTCTCTGGTGTCAGTGAGAGCCATTTTAGTATCCCCGTTGACCTTCTTTTGTAGATAGAATTTAAAATGAGTGGAAACAAGCAACCTTACTAAGAAAGGTGCTTGTTGAGTAAGGCCGGCTTTCGAGCCCGAGCCCCCTTGTATAGGTTGGGTGGTTGAGCGCATCTTTCTTATATTAAAGCTTTTATTTAATTTAATTTTCATAAATTAGGCAATTTTTTTGCAGGCCCTTACGTTTTCTTCGCTTGCTTTGCAGTACGAGCCTTATACAGTACAGAGCCGCGCTCCTTTAATATGATGAGATGAGAAGAAGGGGGGCCGCCCTCTTTTCCGCACCAATCCCTATTTACTACTACATGGGGGTGTATAGCTCAGTTGGTAGAGCATTGGGCTTTTAACCTAATGGTCGCAGGTTCAAGTCCTGCTATACCCAAACCTACCTTACACTCTACTATGAGTAAGTAAGGATGCGTAGTAGCGAACAGATCTCTCTCTTCCTATGAATGTGTTGAGGAAGAAGAAGTAGCGATATGCCTAAAATCGTCTGTTAGAGAATCATCTTTTAACATATGATTTTTTTTTTATTAATTTCTTTTAACTTTCAGCAATTCATGGAAGAATGAATCGTTAAAAAACTTATGAATGTACCAGCTACAATAAAAGACCTAATGAGAGTCAATATGGGACCTCACCACCCTGCATGGTGTTCTTCGACTCATCGTTACTCTAGATGGTGAAGATGTTATTGACTGTGAACCAATATTAGGTTATTTACACAGAGGGATGGAGAAAATATGGTTCTGTCTCCCGGGAAACGAGGACTAGATCTTTCGTCAACCACTTGATTCGTTTATCTGTTGAAAAGTCTTATCCAGACAGTAAACCTTTAGGGCATATGACTAGTAAGGTAAATAAACCTATCGTATCGACGAGATGCAACAATAATAAAATTTTCAGACTATGAAAAGAATTTGTTCTCATCTACGTCTCTTTCAATCATGGGCTATTGAAGAGAATTCTTCCGATCGTAAGCCGAGCTGGGCTTGCAGCAGAATGAATAAAATCTGCTGAGACGTCAAAAGAAGCAGAGAAAGGAATTGCTACTTTCACTAGAAGCATACTCCTTATATAAGAGTGATTCATGTGCACATCCCGTAGGCAAGGAAAGAGAGATCCTTCCTTATGCGTCCCCTTTCTTTGACTATTCTTCCTCCACCCCTCGTAGATTGACTGTTCTGTGCGAAGCTCGTCGTATAGACGTCTAGATAAAGCCGATACAGAAAGAGAGACTGCTAGCCCTAAGGAATAGAGTGGATTTTCAAGAACGAGAATCCTATGATATGCTGGGAATCTCTTATGATAATCATCCACGCTTGAAACGTATCTTAATGCCGGAAAGTTGGATAGGATGCCCCTTACGATTATATTGCCCCCAATTTTTATGAAAAACAAGATTGCTCATTGAATGATAAGAAACTAATTTCCACTTATACAATTTCAGATATTCAAGGATTATACGTTCTGTTCTAGATTAACCAGAATAATGGGAGTCTCATTTGTATTTGGGAATTGTTGATAGGCTAACAAAAAAAAGACAATTAGGGATTGGATTTCCACTCATAAAGAAGGAAGGCCGTTAAGGTCTTTGACAAGGTTGTATTTTTGGTTAAAATGGGATGGTGTTCAAACTTCCGAAATGCAGTTTAGGCAGCGGAAATAAAAAAGAGAAGAGCAAAGATTCCCGACCTAAGGCATGTTATTGACTCAACCACAAATCTGTTGAATGAAGGTAGCTTGCTTACTCTCAGCCACTAGTTAGACGGAAATCCCTTGACTTCGCTTATGCAGTAAAGAAAGTGAGGCGGGCTAAGATTCCATTCGAAGTAAGGTAACAGGATCCGATGTTGCACCATCTTCAACTCTTATCGAGATCCGGAGTTTTTCGAGAAAAGGCCCCATTTTTCAATATCATGATTGGGTCGACCAGGCCAGATCATGAGTGAATAGAAAATCGAAAATGTACATAGCTGTTCCAGCTGAAATACTTGGAATAATTCTACCACTTCTACTAGGAGTAGCCTTTTTAGTGCTAGCTGAACGTAAAGTAATGGCTTTTGTGCAACGTCGAAGGGGGCCTGATGTAGTGGGATCGTTTGGATTGTTACAACCTCTAGCAGATGGTTTGAAATTGATTCTAAAAGAACCTATTTCACCAAGTAGTGCTAATTTCTCCCTTTTTAGAATGGCTCCAGTGACTACATTTATGTTAAGTCTGGTCGCTTGGGCCGTTGTACCTTTTGATTATGGTATGGTATTGTCAGATTCGAACATAGGGCTACTTTATTTATTTGCCATATCTTCGCTAGGTGTTTATGGAATTATTATAGCAGGTTGGTCTAGTAATTAGGGGGCGGCCGTTCGGTCGCCTATGATACTAGGACCAATAGGTCAAAAATTGGTTTGTGCCGCAGGTGTTGAACGATATACTCTACACAGGTGTGGGCTTTTACGGGGCTAGGGCTCATAAACCCTTTCTTTCATTCATCAATAGGGCCCTGGTCGGTCGCTTTTCTGGGCCGAGATGGATAAGTGGAAGTCATTAAAAAGAGATCTTGATCTTCGCACCTCAGATCAAGAGGAAGGGTTGCTTGTCAAGCTGGCCTAAAATATAATATAATTAAAAAAGAGAATATATTAGGATTCACTATTTTTTAACCGGCTTTTATTCTTTGTCAACGCTACTAAGGACCTATAGGTTTGCCTTACTTGACTTATGAAAGATAATGAGATAATTTGTTATTCAAACAAAAAGGAAAAGGCCCTACTTAGTTTCGCAAGCCTTTGTCATTGTCAGTCAACTAAGTAAGGCCTGAGGCCCCCTTCGAATCCGTAAATCTGAAGAGCATGCCGCAACAAAAGGATGGTCCCCTACGCATTTTCTTTTTTCCGGAAGGGAAAAAAGTACCCCCCATCATAGTGAACCTCTCCTTGTGATCGGGATGAGATAGATGCCTCCCAGCCGGGGGGCGGATCAAATCGGAGTTTCCTTAGGTAGCCACCGACCTACAATTATCCTTAAACTTCCGTGCTTGGTTACGAAGAAGCGAACAAAGGTACGCTCGGTTGCTGTCTTGTTCTCTGTCGCGAACTGGGATTGCTCGCCAGCTAGGTCAGATTGAAGCAAGATTTAAAGAGAATATATTACCCTAAATCGGGGACAAGGGGCGGAACGACTTCTCGATCTACTTACTGCAGCCCAGGAATGAATAAAAACGTCGTCTAGGCGTTCCCTCTTGCTCCGATCTCCCCTACGTCTAGGACGTTGTCTGGGCCAAGAGCCATAGTTAGTTGCTGTTTCCATTTGGTTGTTTCTTTCTCATTGTTGATACCGGCAAGACCCAGCCAGATTGATGTCTGCTGGTTGGTAGTGAGAGGACTCTTAGTACCTGCATACCCAAAAGGGGACGCGCTGGTAAAATCATTTATATTTTTCTTGCTTTCCCTTAGCAGCGGGAAAGGGGTCTATCTATCTGCCTAGCTTTGGTAGATTTCCTCCAACGCAATCCACAGAAATTCCACGAATCCCTTGGTGGAATAAGTCCGACGACTCAGCAGCAGTGCGGAATTTAGTTTCTCGTCTGGTGGATCTGATCTATAATTAGGGGACAATACATACCAAAAGGTTCGAATAAGGAACGCGCATAAGAGTATATAACCAACCCCCCCTATCTTCTTATTCATGAGTAAGCTCATGAGTACCTACTCGTTCTACTTTGTTTGCTTGCTATTGTCATTGTCTGATTTTTGGTTTTCTGATCACACTCGAAATTATGTATCTACTTATCGTATTTTTGCCTCTGCTCGGTAGTGGAGTAGCAAGAAGCCTCCATAGGGGGTGCGACTCCTATGACTACTCAATCGATTAGCATAAACTAAAGGAAGAGGTGGGATTTCAAGGGTTAGCCGAGGAATTCAGTGAAGTTTCCCCTTCGTTCTGGATTCCTTGCCCCCACCCTTGCTTAAGGATTCTCGCCCTTCTTAGCTCTCTTCTTCCATCGGCTCTTCTTTCATCTGGAAGAATTGCTTGCTTCCTTCCCTTCCTGACCATTCGATTCGCCTTTGGGAGGTCATAGATCTGAGGTTTCTTTGACACGCTTTGGACCAGCGCCTGGAAAGCAAGTCCTTTCTAAGCCGCCGGAAAGCTGTAACACTAGAGAAGCTACGACTCCCAACATTACCCTAAACCCACCCCGTCTAAAGAGCGCGCTCTTCATTCGCCTTAGGATAAATCCCATTTAATTCGGGTTTTCTATTCTGAAATTCCTTATCCCCACTGAGGGAAGTAGCTAACCTAACTTCATATGGATTATTAAGGATCAACTGGGAATAAAACTCAACGTTGCGAGCTCCAAAAGTGATCCTGGAAAAGAAACGGCAATCTTGGCCTAGAGAATAGAAAAGCTCGAATAGGAACTAGCTTTGTTGGAAGCAACCAACCCGGCTGATGTAGATCTACAGTTTGCTCTTTGACAAAGGTGGCGTTAGCTAAGAAAGAGTACTTTAAGTAAACAGATCCTTTCACTTGACAGGTGCAAGCAGACAGCCTTCCGTTCCTTTGGTTTCTAGTTACTAACTATTCTTTTGTCCCAATCCATATACTGGATACTACTATGCTTCGGCGGGGAATGTGTCGACTAAAGATAGAATAAAGGCTTCTACTTCCATTTCTATTTAGGAAACCGAACTCCACTCTCTTTCTCCGTTCTGTATAAAGAAAATATCAAGTAGAACAACACTTAGGATTGCGGTTAAGTCAAGTAACGAGGAATGCCAGTAGGAGTTTCCGTCCATGCTTTCGGCAGTCCTAGGTGGAACAGCTTTCCCGTTGTAGAGGAATTTGAAGATCTTCTCTTAAGGGGTAGGTCTTCGACCTATTGATGATTTCGCTAGATTGGCCACTGTTCTATTGAATAAAGAGAGGAAACCCGATGTTCGAGGTTGGCCCTAGAGTGAAGTTGTGAAGTTCTCGAACAGACCCTTCCAAAGGAGATTTCCGCCCGGTTCAACTTGAGTACTCCATTCGGGGTGATATATAAAGGCTAAAATCGTCAGCAGAATAGCGAGTTTTGAAGCCGGTTGAAGGGGGATACGAACTATCGGATATAGTTCGAAATGAAGCTATTAAATGGGTCAATCCGGCCCCTAAATCTAAATAAGTCGCGAAGGTTGATGGCTTCGCTAAACCTTGCAGCCTTTACCTTCAAGTCCTCCGATCCTCTTCCTTACGGCCTCTCGTTGGTTAAAGCATTTCCTTCACGCGGTCTTCTTAAGCCTATGTCTTGTGCTCTTCCTTCTTCTTTCCTGTGCCGCACAAACCAAACAAGCTAAAGCTTGCCTGGTTGGTACAATCAAAAGGGTCAAAGTTCGTTAGCTGAACCAGTTGTTCCTGCTTCTACCACTCACTCGCATGCCTAAGCTCCTTTCGTTGCTTGAGAGTCGTAGGCAGATGTAAGTCAGTCTAAATAAGATGATACCTATTAAATAAAGGTAGAAGCTCCTACCGTCCAGGAAGGAAGAGCTAAACGGAAGCACTTATTTTATTCCCGAGTGGAATTCTTCCTTCTATTTTCCATTCATAGATAGAATAGGGATTCTTCGTCCAAGCGCGCATTCTGTTGCCTGTGTCAGGAAGGCTGCTCTTCCCTGGCCACTTCGCCACCTTTGTTTGGTACGTAGTTTGTCAAATAAAATATCTTTCTTACTGTAATGAATGAATTCGGGGATATCCGCTTAGGAAAGATGATCTATAGGCTCACAATTTTTTGAATGAAAGAACGAGGCCAGCGGGCGTACATTACCAGCATTCCCAGGTGTGGGTTAAGCCCAGGGTCTTATCGGTACGTGTTGAAGCTCTAGAAGACCGATCTCCTTAAAGATAAAGACGAGTAGAAAGCTAAGAATGAGAAATCAGCCATGAGGCGGGCGGGGTTCTCGTGAGATTATTCTATAGAATGGGCCCATATCGTTCAAGCCTAGGAGTCGAAGTCTTTGCCTCTTAAGAAGCTAACAAGAGGGGTCAGAGTCTTTCTTTCGAGGGTGGCCAATGTGCGGGCCGTGTGCCCCTTTCATTATTTAGCAAAAGGGCAACCGATTCTCATGCTTTTCCTCTCCTCATTTTCCGGGGAAGAACGGTAGAAGAAGTCTTCCTAGGCGGGTGCTCCCTACCTAGAGTTAAGAGGACGGGGACCTCTTCTTTAGCTCTTGCCCTCTCGCGTAGTGAATTCCCTCTGAGCTTCATCTAGTCAACAGAGAAGGGGAATAAGAGAATAAATGTATACTTCCTGCCAGTGTACGGATGAATAGGTAGGAGCTTCTTTACTTTAGGGCTTTAGGCCAGGGATGAGTGGGAGAAAGCAGTCCAATCTTTTCATTCCTATATGGATGATAGAACCGCCTTCGATTGGTTTCGGTCTAATCAATGAATGTATAGGGGTCCACCTAATCTTTCCGCAGGTACGATCTAGACTACCACATTCCTGTTCGCCCAATTGGGCTAATCAATCCAACGGCTTCGCCCGTTATAGAAGGGGATCCTAAACTGGATATTCGGAGCCTATAGATCCCGCGTCGGATTGATCTGACTTCCAGCCCACGAAATCTTTTTCTTTGTTTCTTATATGGATGAATTCTTCTTCTATGCCAAAATTCCAAGTCTTTTACTTTTCCCTTTTCCTAGGTTTGCTTCTTGAACTTGAACGACCGGTTGTTGAGTCTTATTCCCCCATATGATCTGAGAAAGCCTCTTACAGCCATTATTGAACGAGGCAAATATTATACTACCAGGAGAAAGACTGCGCAATGATGTTTTAGAGTATATGCTCACTGGGATGGGCCCGAACAATCTCGAATATCTCGCGCAAATATATAATAGTATTTTCTAAAAATTTTCTTAGAAAATTCACACTTCAACCTATGATTGGAACTTCAATCTATAGGAGTTAATCTGGCTAAGCTCTATTTAATTGTCATTTTATTTGAACTATTCTTTATTAATATCTTCCCTCCTGCTTGAAAAGAGTGCTAGCTTTCTAACGTACTTAAGTGATCTAACAAGAAAGACATCTTTCCTGGCGCCTTTTTCTGCTCCCTAAAGACTAAAGAAATGGAAAAAAAGTTTTAGTAAAGCAGTATTGAACTGAGGGATAAGGTGCATAGCCGCTGTTATGTTAGGAAAAAGACGCTGTTTGAAAGGAAAGGAAGTCGTGTAGGATAGGCATGCTTAAGGGTCTATTTTATCGTCTGTGATCACGAATTGGATTTGAACCAATATCTCCGTGCGACTTTCCTCTTAGTCGATCGTGATGGGTCTGTCGTCCTCCTCATTATAGTCCTCCTAAAATCAATAGCATTTCGTCGGAATACATCCTGTCTTTTCACCTTAGTAGTCCTATGCATAGTAAGTACTATAGCCCCAATCATGGCTACTAATAAAATAAGACTAGGAACCAAAAACCAGACGAAATAGTAGGTATAAAGTAAATTGCCCAATGTTTCCAAATTAGTCCAACTTCGTACCTTTCCGGCATAAACCGTATATCTCAGAGAGGTCGTATTTCTTTGGGTTGGTAGTAATGGAATGCTTTCATTATCTAAAATGAAGAACATTTCCCACCAAAAGATCAGTCCAATAATACCACTCACTGGTAAATAGCGCAAGACTTCTTCGTGAATCTCCGCTATTTGAATATGGAACATCATAACAACGAATAGAAATGAAACGGCTATAGCTCCTATATGAACTACTGGGAAGATCATAGCGAAGAAGTCGAGACCTAACAAAAGAAGTAAACCTGAAGTGTTGCGAAAGACTGGGATGGGAAACAAAACGGAATGTACCGGATTTTTAGCACGTACAACCATCAAACCAGAGACCAAAGCAGGGCTCGACAAAACAGAAAGTATCATAGTACGTCGTCCTTCCCTGAAATGGAACTTTCATGCTGGAGCAAGAACTAGCATGAAAGTAGATCTATTACGACCAGCGCGGTTGTTCGTATTTCATTTTCTTCTTCCAAGCCCTCGCACTCACTGAGTTACTTACGGAATCTCAAATCTCTCTCTCTCTCATATTACAAACCTTTTCTCATTCTTTCTCTTTACATTTGAATGACAGGCCCTTCCCATTAACTTTCCAACCCATACTCGTTATCAATCCTCTTTTCCAAGGAGTTGTTGAATAAAGACCGAGTTTGGGCCTAGTTTTTTGAGGTCCTTATTTATATGATCAACAAAAGAAATTTATTCCAGAATTCTTACATATATCACTCATAAATATATCCAAATCATCCAAATACATGTCCATTAAAATAAAATATAATAAGCCAGCACTTTTTGTTTTATTTCTTTTATTCTTAACGAAACCCAATATTTTAGAAACCTGATCGTTACCCACTTGTAGTTTTTTGACAAAGGTGAAAACCATTTTTTTTTTAATAACATTAACCATTAATGAGTCGATCTTAGACTTCCTAGCTTTCAATACTGTATCAGTACGGGAAGAAAGACCAAGCGTATCATATGCTATTTCATATGACCGGAAAGTCCCATCTATTCATACCTTCTTCTCAATCGGATTGCAACTTCATCTTAGGCGGCATAAGGGCTCGTCTCATTCTATAATGGCGTGGTAACAAGAGAAAAGAGATTGCTTTCAGCTTCAGGAGTTTATTCTATAGTCACCCGGTAAAGAGTACGGAATTGAGACTGTTAGATGTCTGCACTAAGGGTCCCTATTAAAAGAGAAAGACTTGCTGCTTTTACAGCCTATTCACCATCAGGTTCGGAAGTAGACTAAGCAAATCCTGGTAAGGTTTCATCTTCCTACTTCATTTAGTCAATCGTAGCGGATTCGTAAGTAAGTTCCGGTGGCAGATCTGGGAATAGCTCAATCTCAAGACATCAGTCCACTAATGAGACAGACGGGATAAGAGGATTTTCTTCTTTTCGTTCTTCCTTTCCTCCCGAGTAAGCTACTCTAAGAAGGGCAGACTTGTATTCAAAACATTTCAAAACATAAAAAAGAAAGAAGAGAAAGAACTGGGAGTTGGCGCCTACATAACGGATTGCTGGCTTACCAAGCCATCCTGCCTTTTCGCTCCTCTCCTTACAGTCGAGTGGCTTTCACTCCTCCAGTTCGATTATTATTCTTTACTTTACTTATTATTATAAAAACTACTCACTATCCAAATGAAAGACGGTCGATTATCTACCCAAGAAGATAGAGAGTCCCACATACGAGAAAAGGTCACAAATAGAGTTGAACCAAGTAACATTGCAAAGGCATAATGATAGTAGGGTCGGGATATCCCCGCCCTCCGAACCGGACGTGAAGGTCTCCCCTCATCCGGCTCTCTGCAGGGGAATCTCCACTCACTGCTTCCCCTAATATCCTCCCTTTACCACATCATGGGGGTTTACAGGAGATCCCAGAGGCTCGCTCGGAAAGGCTGCTATACCATACCTTTTGACTATAGTCTAGTCTAGTAGTCACTAGACTCACTATAGTAGTCCGTCTGGCTGCTCTTGCTGAAATCATTACTCTTCATTCTCCCGTGCTCTAGCAATTGCGCTCCCTAGACCACTACCATGTAGTTAGGTAGGGACAATCAATCCGTAGTGACGGGAATCTAGGAATGAATGGGGATCCCTATCAATATATATAAATTATATAATATAATTAGTTACACTGCCTTTCTCTCACTCAATAGATCTATCTGGTCTGATACGGTACAGTACAATACGAGACGATGGAATGCAATGGGATAGATGGTAGAGGGCTGCCTGCGCCAAAAAGCGATGATTAACTTGTCCCCTTGTCCATAGAGACCCCGTGGCATACAACCGAAACGACTCCCGCTAGATAGCCACCCCTTTCTCTCTTTTTATAGCCTCGTGGACGGACGAAAGAAAGGAAGTTACAGAATGGGGCTGTGAAGGCTCGCGAAGTAGACAGCAAGCAACAGCTTCTCAGCCCCCTAACCTTTCTATCAGTCAAACGCTAGCGCGCCCTTTTCTCTAATAATAAGGTATGAAGCGGGCTGCTCTGCTATACTATTTTAGTTGTAGGACGCTAGCGCTTTACTAATAGAATAGAAAGTAAAGGGCGTTAAACATTATGATCTTACGAATCTAAAGAGCTGCAATTTGAAGAACGAGCTCTTTGACTCGCCCCTAATCTCTAAAGGGGCGTAAGCACTTCACTCGCTAGGGGATGGGATTCATTCACTTGCATTCCTGCTAGCACTACAAAAAGCTCCGGTCTTAACGCCCCTACTACTGCTGTGCAGCCTTTCCTCGGGTTCGTAGAGTCGGGTTTCCCGTTTACCCACAACGGAGGAGCCGCCCCCACCAGGCAGGCGGCCACAGGTCATAACGCACTCTTCGCACAACAAATCCACTTTGAAGTTTACTTATTCGCTCAGCCAATCGTCGGAATGTGTACGAGATACCATAAGGGCCCAATATCTCAATAGCACCTTTGTCTAAAGCTTCGAATGAGACTTCATATCCGAAACGCAGGAACGATCTGACTAGAAAGTCATTCAAAACTTGATCGAAAAACCAGCGTTTATTGAAGAAAGTATAGAGTCGATTACAAAAAAGACTAGTTTGAAAGGCTCGTTGGAATTGATCCGCTACGGGATTTACATTATACGCAACAGAAGCACCGGAAATACTAAATAGAATCGGTATTAGTTTTATAATGGTTGGAGCAGCAAACTCGGATTCGGCAAGAATCTCATTTTTTGGTAGTACGAAGGGGGAATTGGCCCAAAAGTTGGATGGGGGTCAAGACGCTGTCGGGCGCCGGCGGCTAACTCAAGTGCCCCCCGAACCGCGCGAAATGGTCGCCTATTACACGGCTCACTAACTCTGCCCGGGTGGGGGTACCTCTTATTCGTCGGCGGTACAGGCGCATCCAATGCCGGATCGATGAACTTCAATATATCCACCCCGTTATGTGGCAGAGTGTTCGTCGCCATCACCCCTTCGAAGAAAAACCTTCTCCTTCAGCTTAGAACCAAGATTCAGCAGCAGATCCCGCCCGAGTAGGAGTCCTAGTGAATAGGCACTATATATGGATCGAACCCAACTCTAACTCAAAGAAGTACGCGTGAAGCTATCTATGGTCTTAGGACTGGCAGCAGGAAGAGATTATGCTTTATCCAATCCAGTTTTTGTCCCTTTATTTTGTAATCCGATCTATCTGTCCCTCTCTTACCTTCTAAGGAAGGGGCACGGTTAGCCACTGGCATTGGGTCAAGAACTTAAGGAACGGGCGCAGGGCCCTAGTGAAGAGGTACCTCCATACTGAACACCAACTCACACCGAATAGCCTTTGTTCACATTTTAGGCCCCTTTCCAACAACCCAGACTTGGAAAATCGAACTCTATGCCCGTATCCGCTTACTGGAAAGCAGATTAATCGATCATCTTCCTCCTCAAGCTAACTTGGGTGAATACGAAAGGTTGGTCAGAGACAACCTAAACCAGTCTTTAAACATTCAACACTATCACAGTGTTATAAACAATGAGCTTTTTGACATCACTGTGCTAGAATACAAAGCAAATATACAAGACCAACTTTTTAATCTCCTTCTCAGCGAACCGGACGATCGCTTATATGGATTGCACTTTTAGTTTTCTTATTCCCTAGAGTAGATAGCATTTTCTGATGCTGATTGGGTCGTAAGGTTCGTTCCCTTATTCAAATAATTGTTTAAATTAAAATAAAGAAGTATCTAACAAGAGGAATCAAGCTATCGTCTTATCTTAAATGCTTGCTATTCCTCTATATAGAGCTGGATGCTCTATCTCTGAAATTGTCCGAGATCGGCAGCTAAGGAAGAAGAAGTTACCTTGACCAGGGCTTAAAACGCGGAAAAAAGCGACATACTTAAAGCATTTTGAAAGATGACACTTACGGTCTTTAATCAAAGACGGGCTAGGATGGATTCGGGGATGTAAGGAAAAGAGCTTGCATGTGTTAATTTAAATTAACTTTAAAGCTTCGAATCAGTGATTTGGTGGGGAATGTCCTTATCTCCTGAGCGATAAGGCACAGGTCTTTTTGCGCTCTCCCCCGATTCACAATAGGAAAATAGAGGTTACTTTTATTCTCTGATCCATAGCCTTCTGCTCAAGTTTATATTTTGTCTTGATTCCTGGTACGTTTCGTATGGAATCATTCTGTGAATAAAGACCTCTCACTAGCATTCCCTTCCACCGGTTTCAGTACCTACTTCATCTCCTGAGGCCGTTCCATTCGTATACTCGTTACAGGTTTTCCACTCGTCTTTATGCTCGCTCCATTTAATTTTGCTCGTTGGGTTCAACCTTCCACAAAAGCATTAAAAAAAGTACTCCTTGCCTAGGGAAGAATTCCTATGCGCCGAGCGTGATCCACTTTCCGGAGCTAATTTTTTAGAAAAAAGAGAGGGGAATTAAAGTTCGTTGGAATTGGAATCAACATCGTCTGAAGGCCCTTTCAAGGCGGACAGACCGATAAGAGGCGTATTTTGAGAGCTAGGAATAGGAAGACCCCACGAACTAATCTACCAAAGGCAAAGAGTTGGCTTAGCCGTAAAGAAGTGCGAAAGAGCTCCTCAAGTCATCCGAAGCATCTGAAATAAAACTTTCATCTTGATCGAATGCGTCTCTTTTTTCGGTCCGGTCCCTTTACCTTGCCTTTCGGTATGACGAATCGTTCCCAAAGCGAATAGGAGAGTGGTAAGAAAGGCTAGGAATTTCGCCCTTCCTTGAGAAATAACTTTCAAGCTGTTACTTCTTGCTCTTCCACGATAAGTGCCTATCATCTCTATGCGAGTGCTTTACGGGAAGGCATCGGAGACAAAAGAGCTCTCGTTCCAGCAGCTTTGAGTTCAACTGCCTCTCTTCTTTTAGGTAATTGCTTCTTTATACGAGAATCCGGAGAGAAGGAGGAACTTATTAAGGGAAAGGGCTAAAAGCTGTGGACAGATCCTGCTTCTCACGCTTGATTGCTTTCAAGAGAGACCGGAATACTACTCTTTGCCCCTTGGACAGCTATCGAACTTACTTCCTTTACTGGATAAGAAAAATTGCCTATACTATAGAAGATAGGGTCTCTTGCTTAAGCTGCTTACTCCTTCTGCCTGTCTTCCTGACCCGGCTCACCTGCCTCTGAAGCTGGAATGCCTTTATAGAATAGAGGGGGCTACCGGAGGAATCGAAAAGTTTGAAGTGGGATGTGGAATGTGATTGGTGATGGATGGGGGTTATGAAATAAGTTCTGCATCAGATGATGAGCATGGGTAGGTTTTATAATAGTAAAAGAAGAGGACGCAATTCATTGATGCCCTCGAATCTGCCTTGAGGGCGGTAAGGAAGGATTGATACTAAATCGACTCGGAACTCTTGTTTAGCAGTGAAAGAATCCGATCTGTGCTTTGCAGGCTAAAAGGTAAATGAGTTATCTCATGCATGTCCTGAAAGACAAGATTTGTGAAAGGCTGACTCTGACTGATGTTGTCACACGAATTGCTCAAGGTTGTAAGCTTAACTGCTGTTGAAGGAATGGAAGAAGCGGTCTTCTTAGCAAGATCAACTGCTCTAGTTCAGCTGTTGGAGGAAGGCAATAAGGGAGGAGTGCCGCTTCTTAAATGGTTGATGCTTTCATGTGAAAAATAAGAGGAAAAGTAACCCTCGGGCGAGGGTAAGTCAGAAAGCAGAAAAAAAAAGGCGTTTTAACGTTCAATTGGTGCTGATAACTTCCTCGGGGGTGGGCTTTGTAGGAGTTGGGCGAGATGCAACACTTGGAGCAGCAGTAGTTGATTCGTATTCAAGACTAAGAAAGAGGGGGGTGAAAGATAAATAAAGGGATCATAGGGCTTTATGATCGGAGAAAGAGAAGGGGCGTGGTTGGTGTGTCACTGGGTCGATGGGGGAACCCGTAGGAAGGGGGGACGCCCCGCCGAATTCACATCAGAAATCGCCAACATGAATACAAATTAAAGATTTAATTACGTATAGAAACAAAACGAACCACTTCTATTCTCGGAGCTGAGGTATATGAAGAATGGCTTTTTGTCCCTTTCGTCCAGTGGTTAGGACATCGTCTTTTCATGTCGAAGACACGGGTTCGATTCCCGTAAGGGATAGGTACTCATTCTCGGCCGCTTTCAGTTAGTGTTCATTGCTGAGTGATCGCTCGCTATCTGGCCAGAGAAGCATAGCCCAGAAGCTTGCCTGAAGGAGAGAGACCTTATCTTTTTATTATTGTGGCTGAAGCGTTTAGTCGTGGTTTGAATGCTTTGTTAACTAATCGCTTAATTGTGCCATATGCCCTTCCTCGGAATTGCATCCCTATTATTACGCACTTGGCATTCGCCGATGATATGTGGTGATCTTTACTCGTGCTATACGGCCTTCTTTGAAGAATCTAATTAACTTATCGGTACGAAGCAGCTTCGGGCCAACTGATAAATATGGAAAAAAGCTCATTCCTAGTAGCAAATAAAACCCCTGACCCTGCCATGTTCTGCACCCTCTACAATGAGCTATTTCACCCAGACGACTGGTGGTATACTTTGATCGTGGGCTATAGCCATTCGTTAAACGACCACGTTAGCCACCTCCGGGCCGTAAGGTGTTAAGGAAGAATCACCTCTATGTAAAGAAAGAGAAATGCTTCTACTAAAGCAAGACTACCAGGGTCGGTTAGTAAGGGGGCAGAATCATCAGCATTAGATTACACATGAGCATAAGAAGTTTTTTTTGTTTTCCCACAAACTGAGTAAGATAAAAGGGGTCCGCCTACCTAACTCAACTCGATTAATAAGAAATGCTTGCAGCTCTCGCCGCACTATCTGTTGCCCGTTGCTTGGCGGCTTTCTCCGCTTTCTAATACGAGAGTTCATCTGGACTTACTATTCAGGTACTAAGAGCATCTTTGAGCTTCTTTCCCTGCCTGTCTGCTGCTTTGTCTGACTTATAGTCCTAGTCCTACTCTCTTTCCTTATTTCTTTCCCGAAAGCCTAGAAGCAATAAAGATTATTTATAAGTGAAGGAAAAGTAGTTCCGGTGAACAATTCAGTAAGGAAAGTACTCGCTGAGGGAACTCAAATTCATCCCTTCAAACAGACTTTAAAGAAAGGCCTTTTAGGGGTCGTGCTCGTGTGTGCGAAAGTGAATTCCTCTGTCCTGTGCGCGGAAGGCATAGGCTAAGGTTGAAGTACAGTAGTAAAGGTAAAGTAAGGTTTATAAAGAACCTTCTCCTCGCTACTCTCTCTGGACTAAGGAGGGATCTTACAACCCCGAAATCCCCGATCTACGAGTGGATATTGCCTTTTCATCGGTGGTAATTCTTCTTTCAGACTGGCCTAAGAGTTCGGTCTCTGGTACTGTGCCTATTCACTCTTCCTAAGGCTATCAAGAAGGGGCAGTAGCATTCTCTTTCTAGTCTTTCTTTCTTAGCTCTGACTTATCTCTTAGGGATAGATCTTCCTCCCCTTCTATGACCTTAGGCACAATAAGGCTCACTAAGAAGCCCAACCCTGCGTATAATGCTTATCCAGCAAAGGAAAGGATTTGTCCCTTGAATCCGAGGAGTCTTTTTCTCTTACTTGCTCTTAAAAAAATTTATTAACCTCTGCTTCCCAGGGGTATGATTCCCTTGTTCAGAAGTGGTGACGATTCTCGGTGAACTGAATCGGGTGGTTTTATCTTCCCGAGCGTTGGTGTCGTCTTGGTTGGAGTGAAGGTGTGTGCGAAGTACTCTGAAGTGTTGAGCCCATGATTGAAAGGCTTTGGCATCATTGGTTCAAAATATATCGTAAATTGATGATAGTCATGACCTTGACATGGCGTTAGGGAGATGATGAGAACTCCAAAAAGTAAAGAAAATACCAGTGAACAAGGTAAAAGGTCTCCTACCTCATACCCTTCGAGGTCGGAAAACCGGTAGATGAAATGGTAATGTATATGGAAGCAAACGAAGGTAAGCTAAGGCGGGACGAAGGAATTCCGGACGAGAAGGTGATAGCTTTCAATCCGTTGCTACCCAAAGATATTGCACTAGAATATTAGAGGGCAGAGCCTGCCTGCTAAAGACTGTAGCGTAAGTAACACAGTGCTCCATACGGGGGAAATGAAAGCAGAATTAGTTCGGATCCTCCCACATGTTCAATCTTTTTTTAGCGGTTTCCCCAGAGATCTTTATCATTAATGCAACCTTCATTTTACTCATTCATGGAGTTGTTTTTAGTACATCTAAGAAATATGATTATCCACCGTTAGTCAGTAATGTGGGTTGGCTTGGATTACTTAGTGTTGCGCGCCTAGGAGGGCAGCGCGGTTTGGGATGCGGAGGAGCTATTATCGTCCAGTTCCCTAACCCAATGCGGCACCGGGTTTGGACCGCAGGGAACCATAGCATGGGGGGACGTCTAATCCTTTTGCCGCCGCAAGGCTGGCTAATCGTACGCAGCAGGCTCGAAGACCCCTGGTTATGGAAGGCACATGAGTCCGAACGCTATGTTGAATGTGCGACCGCCATTACACTTTGTAGGTACCTGTGCAGGTGAGGCGTCGGACGGTCCTAGAAACGGCGGCAGCGGCGCGAGGAATTAACGGCCGGACGTGCTGCAACCTAGGGATCACCAGGCAGCTCTTTCGCTCTATAGGGATCTGGGGGCATAGCACAATTCTTCTTGGAGGAGGGTTGTTTGCCCGGGTGACTGATCCTGCCATAATTTACTCCTACCTATAGCACCGGCAACCGAAGTCGAGCATACATAGGACGATCTTCGTGCGTGAATAGCCGGGAGGAAAGAAAGGGCGGTAGATGATAATGAGAAAGGGCGCCGCGTCTGGACGGGCGGGCGCAATGGATGAGCGAGCGAAAGGTGTCATGCCATGGAGGGGGGAATATCCCGAGTCTCATGTAAGACAACTAAATGCACCTCGAGGTGCTGCCGAGGAACTGAGGGACCTTCTCGAGCACAGGATAGGTAATTGAGAGATAGAGCTAGCCTCTTCGGTATGGGGAATCAAGGCTTCGGGCCGAATCGAGCTTACCCACGGCACCTGGCTTTCCCCGGCGAGCTTTCTCTCGTAAAGGCAAAGATGCCCCAAGACAAGGTACAACTGTTGGGAAGGGGACATGATTAATAGAACCCGGCAGGATCCGGGCCGGGATAGCGGCGCCCATTCTTAACCAGCTCCTAAAGGGTTCGCTCATGCTGAAGGGAGCATCCCCACTTAGTGATCGGTCCGCTAGTTCACGCAAATTCGAAGAAGTTATCACGGACGAGCCACATGCAGGGAAACTTGCACGTGTGGTTCAGGCCGGGCTTTCCTGAGGTATCTAATAACCTTGCTTCTGCTCGCCGCTGGCGCACCTCTCCTAACTATTGCCCATTTTTTTTGGAATAATTTTTTTAGGAGGGACAATTTTACATATTTCTGCCAAATCCTTCTATTATTAAGTACGGCCGGTACCATTTCAATGTGTTTCGATTTTTTCGAACAAGAGAGGTTTGATGCTTTTGAATTCATTGTATTAATTCCACTTTCTACTCGCAGTATGCTCTTTATGATCTCGGCTTATGATTCAATTGCCATGTATTTAGCTATTGAGCTTCAAAGTTTATGTTTTTATGTGATCGCAGCATCAAAAAGAAAGTCTGAATTTTCCACGGAAGCCGGCTTGAAATATTTGATTTTAGGTGCATTTTCCTCTGGAATCTTATTGTTTGGGTACGACCGGACAACTGCCGATATCTATTAAGATCTTTTTTAGAATGTTTAAATATATATATCTATATCGTAAACTATCGGATCGGCTATTACTTAGATGTGAGACTATCATACCTCATAGGTTGTGATATTGATCTTACGGGGAGAACGAAATAAAAGAATATATAGACTTGTAGAGACCCTCTATGTAGTTGTCTATCTAGGGCGATCGATCTACATCTTTCCCCATAGCCCTGGGGCTGTGTCTCGATCTCCTATATGCGAAATCTAAGGGACTAGTTCCTATGGAGATTCCCCTTGGTCTAATTCCACGCCTTATGACGAAAGGGGAGTCGGCGCGGCGTAAAGTTCAGATTGGGGGAGTAGAAAAAATTCCCTTCTGGGGTATTCCGAAGGTGTAACCTAGGCAACGAAAAAGGGCCCGATACTTCAACTAGAGGAGCGACCAGTTGGTTCACCAAACCCCGACCCAGCGTTACACGTTCTCCAGATCCGAAGGGATCCAGTGCCCAACTACCGACTCCTTCCGGAATTGCGTTATCGTAGCCGAGCCAGGAATGGCCGTTAGTGGACGCCCACCACTTTTCACGGTTAGAGAGGCCCTCTTTAATACATTAAGAAAAGATGTTCACAGGGGCCAGAAAGACTCGGTCATAGGAATTTAGACCACCTACGTGCTGGTAAATGAAAACCACCGCGACCAGATCAGAGTAAAGAACAATGTAAAATCAGGCCTCCCGTTGCCTTGAAAGAATTCACGCGCGGCCACCAGCTTTCCCAAAATAAGGGAAGATCTGCTGCTTACTGCTCACGAAAACATCCGACCTATACTATAGTAAAGTCTAAGCCTATGTTTCTGATCCCCTTTCCTTTAGACCCCCCCAAAAAAATTTAAAACAAAAACTAACAATTATCATGGCTATCAAAAGCAAAGGGTGGGTTAAATTTGCTCTTTCTAAAGAAGGGTATGGGTCTAAGGAGTCTTTGATTGCATTTTATAATAAACTTAAAGAGAAATATGATCAAGGTACAGAAGTATTGGTGTCACAATTAAAAGTTAGTAATAAAGAATTAATAGCTCTTCAAATGGAAATAGAAAAAAAGAGTATGTCCTTTGATGAAGAATCTATATTTAAAATGTGTAAGCCTATTCTCCGCATAATGATAAAAGAAAATGATGTGAATGCAAAGGACTATATAAAGGCTTATTTCGAGGATGCAGATGAGAATGTGAAAAAGTTTGTTTATAATGTGTTATCTGAATTCAATATTTATACAATAGAATCTTTAATAGTTCATGTGATTAGCCTAATCTATCATAACAATAACAAAAAAAATGAAGATTACAATGATACATCTATGGTTCGAGTAGCAAATTTAGTAGATCGTCTGGATGAGTTTTTTAAAACCCATGTATCCATATTAAAGAACCAGCGAGTAAAAAAGGATGATTGGAAATGTATTGATACTAAGCATCAATATACAATAGGTTATCTTTTAGTTCAGTTTCTTTATGAACGCAATGTTATTACATTTATAAACTCTAAAAAAGAAAACCAAGATGAGAATGAGGATAAAAATTTATATATTTCAGAAAATAAAAATTTACTTACGAAAAAGAAAGGAAAATATTATATCTCCTCGAAGTACTACGCAGCCTTTAATTTTGATCTTGCTCTTCTTCCTGTTAAGCTTAACCTCCCTATGATAAGCCCACCACTAAAATGGGAAATACGTGATGCTAAAAAGAAATATATGTACCTAACAGATATAACAGGCGGATATCTAAGTTCCCCATCAGGTGAAGTAGTTGACCGTTATCAAACACTGAGTTCTCACAATAATTAATTTTTTAATATCTCTTTTGGGGAATCCCAGAGCCCAATAAATCTTAATAATTTAAATGAAACATGTGAGTTAATGAACTGGCTTCAGAAGCAGCCGTTTAAAATCAATAGCGATTGGTTAAATTATATCAAGAACAAAGAAGAAAGATTAGTGGAATTAGGTTATTTATACCCCAAATCTTTCTAAAAAATTAATTTACAGGGTGCAATATCTATCCTTAGGGAATTCTACTCAGAGTACAATCAAATCTTTAAAAAAGATTATTCATTTGACACATTGGTTTCGATGTTATCAAAGCATGTACAGTATGCCCGCTCTGAGCAACTGTTTCTAAGCATAGCGGAAGCCTATGATGGTTGGCAATTTTATTTGCCTGCCTTTCTTGACTTCCGAGGTCGAATCTATCGCACGGGTATCTTGCATTTCCACGAGAGGGATCTTGCCAGAAGCTTGATCATTTTTGGGAACATACGCCCCAAATATAAATCTAATATTTCAAATGAAGAAAAAAAGTATAATTATAATAAAGTACTAGACCAAGTAGTTCTACAAGCAATCGCTTTCCATTACAAGTCATTTAATAAAATGAAAGAAGCTTTTGGCTTCATAGATACGTATTTAAAAAAGTATAGCTTAGACATGAATATGTCTAAAAAAATACCTTTAGCTCTAATAAAAGATGTTCGAGAGAACGCCAAAAATCCCCACCAATACCTTGGTAATCTTATAGCAATTTCGAATAAGAGTCAACATAAAAAATTCCTATTGTTCAGGACGCCTCTGCAAGTGCTTTTCAGATCATGAGTTACTTTCTGTTGGATATGTAACTTGCCCAAAATACAAATCTCATCAACTTAAACAATGAGTATAAAATCAATGATATTTATTCAGAGTTTATACTCAGTGGTCTCACAGAATATATGAAAGAATGTTTGTTGGATAAAACCGTAAACCAAAATGAAGAGATAAAAGATGATTTACCAAAAAGAAAGAAAGAAAAAAGAATTCACAATAAGAGAGAAAGAGCAAATTTGGAAAATTGTTGAGCCTCGTTTGAATCGTAAATTAGTGAAATCAATCTATATGCCATTGATCTATGGTAAAACAAAATATAGTATCATCAAGGATCTACAAAATGTTTTTTATGGAGCGTTGACATTTGAAATGCGTAAGTACCTTACTGCTATCTTTATGAATTACTGGAATTTAAAATTCCACGGGGTGAACATCCTTATGGAGTTGATCGGTAACATAGGTTGGATAGTGGCGGCCAACCAGCGTTCAGTTGTCTTTAAATCCTACTTTTATCAAACAACCCAGGATTATATAAAGAATAAATCTACCAAACTTCATTTTATGGATAAAAAATCTAAGAAAAAGCGGCAGGTAACTGTCCAGGGTATTGATTCTTCAGAGTTGAGAAATAAAACTAAGACACAGACATCCACCTTTGTTAACTTCATACACCAGTTTGATGCTAATATAGCTATGCTTGTAATCAGTAGTATGAAAAATAAGGAATACCCAATATACACAGTACACGACAACTTTATAACAACAGCTGAATATAGCCGTGAAGTACCCCATATTTATAATGAATCATTTCTTAAAATAGGTAACCCGCTGGCAATAATCAACTCATTCATCTATATGAATATGAATTTAATAGAACACAATATGAGTCCGGATTGTAAATACGACATGTTAATTGAATCATGTAATCTTGATAAGATTATACCCCTGCATGAACTTATGTCATATCTGTTGTTAACTCTACCCGATGGGTATAGCACAGATGCTAAAAAGCTAAAGAACTGGGAAAATAAGATCAAGAAAATATGTGATTCTTACTATCAATATATTGATATATTATGCCATCTCCATCCAGATGTAAATAAAACACCTGAAATGAGTGAAGAATATTGGACTTTTGATGAAAATAAAATGTCTCTAGATGAATATGATTCAAATTGTGAGGATGCTTATTTAACTTACAAGCTGAAATATGATTATTTCACGACAGGATTAAAAAATAATACTAATAGCGTACATCATTAATGAAAAACAAACACAAAATCATGACCAACCAAAAGAAACAATTCACCGAGCCCCTCATCTCGGGTTAATGCTCGCATCAACTAAATTTCAGCACCCTTATCCTTCTGTTAACGAGGTAGAGCTTCTCAGCAGCGCAACAATGGATCTTTTAATCCAGGGTTGTTACCCCCGCTTATTGGTAGGTAAATATGCTAAGTTTACTATTCTTTTTCGAATGCAAAAAAAAAGAAATAAAGAACCATTCGGAGAAGAGTTCTCAATTGAACTAGGTCCAGCTATACCGCTTACTCATCAAGACGGTATGCTTCTACCCGAGAATGAAGTCTATTCTCATATATATATAACCAAATCATAAAATATGGAGAACTCTATAAAGGTGATTTAGTAGTAGAACTAACAGTGCGAGGTTATACTGAGGGCGGAATGAAATTGGATAAGGATTTGGAAGCGCCTCATTCAGAGGAGACTAGATTAGTAAGACTTTATAATTGTAAATTTGGAAAATTGTTTAATATCGATCCTATAAATAGTATTCAGATACGTAATCGTAATCGTAAATATAGCAGCCATATCACAAGACTGAAGCCTTCTAATACTAAGCTTAAAGGTATGATTGTAGCCGATACCGAAACATTACTGGTTAATAATAATCATAAGCCTTATGCGGCAGGTCTCATGGTAGTTCGTCCTGACCAAGAGTTGGATGCTAGTATGATTGATACCTACTTCAGTGAAGACTACACCGAACTAGAGAATAGCTTTGAGAAAAGGAGTAAAAAGGTTCTTATTGCATACACTACATACATCTGACACTCTTTAGAGGTAAGATGATAGAAGAATGAATATTTGAAAACGGTAAAATTCCTAGGTTGGTGCTGGAAGGTCGGAAGGAGGGTAGTATCTTTTCATGATTGAACTAATCATGATTGAACAAAATAGGTTAATTAGCGGCATTATCCCTGACTGATATACACACATATTGAACTATGACTAATTACTGCAAGAGAGGAGAGTTACATATTATTCGTCAAGAGATTTTAAGTGAATTTTGGACAGATTTTTATAGTGAATTGAATGTTGTTATTAAACAGAAAAAATTTTGCTATAATCATAGAGTTATGTCTTTGTTGTATGAAAATAAGAATATTGATAAATCGAATAATGAGGCTTTAAAGCTTTTACAGATGGATATTGAAAGTTTAACTAAGAAGTTTGATGAAAAGAATATATTTAACGAAACTCCAAACATAGTTAAAATATTGATAGGTAAAGATCTTATAAGCGCTAAAACTTATTTACATAAGCACCTTCCTATACATATTTATAATAGTACTATAGCTCATTTAGGTCAATATACGTTAGAGGCTATAATTATTTATGTTATAGGGGTGTTGTTCAACAATCTTGAACAGACATCAATTGTTAGGGCCTCCACTTTATTGGACAAGCTAGAAACTAATGTTAGATTACAGGCTAATATAATAAATAATAATAAAATGGTTACTACTATTAAAGATAATGATGGTAATAAGGTTAGTAATAAGTTTGAAATAGGTGCAAAATTAATAGAGTTCATGTCTGAAAGGAAATTGATTCATCTTGAGATCATTACCGATGAGGATAATAAACCTATAGTGAAAAAGACTGGTACGGGTTATTTTGATAAAAAGACATATGTTGTATGTGATTTTGACTTAAGTAGTATCCCTATTTTACTTAATCTTCCTATGGTTTGCAAGCCTAATGATTGGGCACACATAACGGAGATATATTCAAATTTTAATATGAATCTGGCTAAACATCCTTTATTATTATCAGATATGGGTGGTGGTTACTTAAGCAGTCCATCCTTCGACATATATAATAGTATTTATTTGATTAAATCCTTAGAATTATATAATAAGCCAAGTCTTTTGTCATCCCGTAATCTAAGCAATTTCAATATAGAATTGAATAATAAGAGTTATAAGGAAATGTGCAACATATTGAATGGGCTTCAGAAACAAGGATTTAAGATAAACAAAAAGATGTTGGAATTCATTAAAAGAAATCGTGCATCTTTAGAAAAAGTGGGTCTTATTATGCCTGAAATACTAGTAAACGTGAATCTGAAAGAAGCTTACGATCTTCTGAGGATTTCTTATTTTAAGAATCAGGAACTAAAGAAAGTTTGTAACCTTAGTGTTCTATTAAAGGAATTAGCTAGTAGGGTTCAGAATGCTAGGTATGAAGATTTTCTAATCAGGCTAGCGTCCGCATATGAGGATTATATCTTTTATATGCCTGCCTTTTTGGACTTCCGTGGTAGAATCTACCGATCTGGTATCTTGCATTTTCATGAGAGGGATTTAGCTAGAAGTTTAATAGTCTTTGCCAACAATCAAGAAGGATGCAACCAGGAGGATTTTGATATAATAACCACTTCAGCGGCCTTTAAGTATAAGAAATTCTTTCATTATGATGATGCTCTTCAATGGTATAAGGAAAAACAGAGTTTGATCTATGCTTCTGATGAGAGTTTAATTAGCATCGCTAAGGATGCTAGTGACCCATATCAGTTCATTGCCAAGGGATTGTGTAACGATAGAGTGAAGGAATTGAATGGGACACCTATAACTCAAGATGCAGCGGCCAGTGCTTATCAGATCATGAGTTACTTTCTACTTAACGAAGAATTGGCTAGGAGTACTAATCTTATTCCTAGTTATGATGGTAAAATACAAGATGTATACATGTGCATTCTACATGATTTTAAGGCATTTTTGTATCATAATATTAATGATCAAGCAAAGATGAATATAATAGAATCTAAACTAGATAGAAAGCTCATAAAAAGTCTATTCATGCCATTGATCTATGGTAAGACTATGATGAGCATGGAAAAAGATATTAATCTTAAATATGGTGATTTGCTAAGTCGAAAAGATAGTTTTAACCTCGCTAAACTTTGCAATGAATTTTTGATCTATAAATATCCTGATATAGTTAATTTTATGAAGTTGATTTCCATCATTAGTTGGTTTTGTTCTGAACTGGATAATGCTGTTCTCTATAGTATTCCATATTTCACTACAAGACAGGATTATATGTCTTTTATAAAAGAAAATGTAGTTGTTTATGATAGGTTAACCAAAAAGAGACGACGCATTACACTATCAGTACCTACTAATAAGAGGGATAAGCGAAAGACTCAAGCCTCAGCATGCGCTAACTTTATTCATCAGAAGGATGCATACATTGCTATGAAAGTTGTAGAATCATTATTGACACTAGATGCTCCTATATATACCGTACACGATAACTTTATAACTACACCTCCTTACGTAAAAGTTGTACCTGATATATATACCAAGGTCTTTATTAATATGGGTCATCCACTTAAAATTATTAATGATTTTATTAGTTAAAATCTAATTAAAGACAATATACCCATACACAATAATGAACTCCCTATGACTTCTAATTATCTTACTGATATATTTAACATTCTTTTACCAACTAACTATGCTAAAAAGAAAGTATGGGATAAAAAGGTGAAAAACTTTCTTATGTATTACAACAAATATGTAGAAGCTGTGTACTGTAATCAAAATCAAGTTATTGAATCAAAGGAGAATCTGAAGTGGGAGAATTTTAAGAAACTTCTAGATAACAGATGTAATAATTACAGCGTGCATTACTAAGCAAACGGTTTTATCGTATATAATGATGATATTTAAATTGAGACGGGTTATTCTATACCTTCTCTCAAACGTATGTAGCATGGCGCATTGTTTTGTTGGAAATGAAAAAATAATTAAATGTTTTGGTTATGTAGTCATGACAAATTTATCTTCTAGCGAGATGGAATTCTTTTTTAAAATTATGGAGAGATATCATAAATTAAATTCTTCCGAATACCCAATGATTTCAGATCTCGAGTTGAATTCTTTTAAAAAGAGAATGACTGATTTATCTGAAGACGAAATAAACAGTGATGTTCTATATGATCCTATCATGGATGGGTTGGTTCAAACGTCGCTGGCTCACTTCCTTTACTTTAATCTTAACAAATGTGATATGGAAAAAGTTGTATTCCATCCTAATTATATACTATTCGACTTTATGGATAGCTTAATCGAGAAGAATTCATCAGCAACACTAGGTTCATTTCGATTGTATGAAATCGTACCTGGTACTTCATCCTTAGATGTAGAGAAACTCAATACTAAGATCGACTCACTAATAGTAAATTCTATTAAAAAAAAAATGGTTCATATATAAATCATTTACACCGATGTATCGTACTCTCTTGACCAGGTCATCATAAGAAAATACTGCTAAATCTTTCCGAAGTTAGAGAAGGGAGGAAGGCGCGCTACAACTAACATAACAGCCAGCTGAAAACGTTAGCTGGCTAGGCTAGCGCGCAATGGCTTTCTCTGATTAGGGGCTCGCTTCTTCAAGCCCCTCCCCCAACCTATACAAGGTGCTGCTCGCTTTCTCTCAACCACTAGTGGCTTATGTAGTGGTCGGTTAGGCTTGCTTTATTTTGTCAGAAAAGAAAGTAGTTTTTGGGGGTTCATTGATTAGTACACCCCCGGTGCTGGTAAGGTCGGGACCGTGGTCATCCGTCTCCGGTTTGCCGGCCGACTCTGAGATTGACCAGCCAGCTGGGTTGGTTTGGATATTCTTTTCTATTGAAAAGGAGTCAGCTGTCTGCGCGAGTCACCTTCTTCTAAGCTCCGCTGGACGACACGGCATTTTCGTTCAAATATAGGCCGGCCGTACTTGTGATGGTTCCCAAGGATCCAATATGACCACTTAGGTCTACGTTGCCACGATATTGTTCTATGGAAGCGGGCGGCAGTTTAGAAGTTCGGCCCGGTTTTTGGTGTCGTAGGGGAGGGATTTACCTTTATAACGCATATTCAGTCGTACCGGCATGGCCCCACCGATTTTTTTTTCGATCGGAGCATCAAGCAGCGCAACCCGGTTCTACTTGACTAAGCCCGTGCTCTTCCAAGGAGGGAGTTTGCTTTACCCAACTCCCTTTTTGATAACAAGGCGGAAACCCCTGACCCTACACTCATTAGTTTCGAATGAAGAATGAATAGTGCCCTAGCAAGCACCTATTCCTATCAAAAAGCGAGACTTTACTAAATAAGATAGAAATTTTCTATCTTATTTACTAGAGCGCTAACGAGCAAGAAAAGGGATGCGCGTTAGCGCAACGGCTTTCTAAAGCTCAATCCGTTCCTTCTTGCCCCTGCAATCAAAAAACAGCGCCCTTTCTATAGTAAGAGGCTTTTTCAACAAGGCTCGCGTGTGGGCGCTCACCTTTTTTTACTATATGAAATTTAATATTTTGAAGTTCGTAAAGACCCGCCCCTTGTTTCAGTCAGAATGAGTCCCCGGGACCCCGGGACATTGGCTTCTGCCAACAGTGAACTATTAAGGATCGCATCCCGCGCATATTCTACATTATAGCCTGCAACTGATTCAGCTTCTGCTTCTGGGAGATCAAACGGAGCTCTATTAGTTTCTGCTAGACAAGAAATAAAGAACATAACCAATACAGGGAACAAGGGAATACCAGACCATATCTGCTTTTGCGCCATGACAATCTCACTCGAATTACGGGAACCTACACATATTAGTACAGTATACCGGGGTCCCCGGCCTGAACCACACGTGCAAGTTTCCCTGCATGTGGCTCGTCCGTGCTTTCTTGAAGAGGCTGGGCTGGAGTGCTTTTATCAAATGATGCATGTGGGCTGAGCCATTCTTCATCTATACCAGCTGCCACGCACGAACCAATAGAATGGATTTCAGCGCTCCTCTCTATCTCTAGATAAGAAGCAGAACGCGCTATCACCTACAGCCCTTTCCTCTGCCGGGGACTTCCACGAAATGAAAACGGGCGGCATCGTCGTATGCTCAACTTTTGTTGCCCTGGTTTATATCCCGGAGTATTCCTATGGCCGATCTGTCACCCAACCTACTTAAACAACCTAAAGGCCTTTCCCCGTCCCGTTTGGAGAATGACCCCTTATGGCACGGCTTAGTCAGTTATTCTCGCAGTTCAGATAAGATTCAGACCGCCACTTCTCTGAAAGCATGGTTCTTGCCCCCCTTTGAGCTTGTCCATTCGTTGGGCGATCCCTTGCTCTCACGTTCGAGTGTTTGCTCGTCGTTTAGGCCCGTGAGTGAGATTTCTGCTCATTGCAGTCACCTCCGGGGTTCTTCGCACTTGGATAGTACCAGGACCCTTGTGCCCCGGCCCTTGATCAGATAAAGCTGCCCGCCCTATGACCCACAACTAAAAATGAGCCTTGCGACGAGACGCGGACATTCCCCATGCTGCGGTTCCCTCCGGTCCCCTTCCCGGGTTGGGTTAGGGGAACATCCGAGCGATTGCCTTCGCGGATCCAAACGCGCTCACAAGGCGCACAATAAGAATAAGACCAATAGAAACTTCATAAGGGACCATTTGAGCTGCAGATCGTAATGCTCCTAGAAAGGCATATTTCGAATATAGAGGAGTGAAAGTTCCCAACAATAAAGTAATTTATCATATCCTTCTATGAACCGTACGAGCACGTCCTCTGTCACCCCCCACCGCGCTTACGGCTCTATACCCCAACTTGCTCTGGCCCCCGGTCCTTCCTTTCTATTCCTCGGTAAGCGGCCCGTGGGAGCATGGGGGGCGCTATCTGCTTTTGACTGAAAGAAAGCTCGCTCATAACAGAACTCCCCCAAAAAAAATCACAATAGAAAAATTCTTGCCGGGAGAGTAGCGTCGGAGATATCTTTATCTGAGGAGGAGGCAAAAACAAACTAGACTATACTAAAGTAAAGAGGCATTCGGTAGACTTCTTTCATTTCCGAATTAGCTTGCGACAAGTCCTAGCATTAGTATGAGTTCGCTGACCGCGTACGGGCGATCCGTCTTGATGACGAATTCCACGATAACAAGAAATAGAAATTAATCGTTCGATGTCTGCTCGTTCTCCCCTCTTCAATTCCCAATGAACAACATGATCTTGACCTATCATTTGTTCAATTTGGTCGATCTGATACTTAGTTAATTCTTTTATCTTTATGTTCCCGCTGATACCTAATCGATAACGAACCTGAATGGCTTTTTTGGGTCCAATTCCATCAATTTTGGTTGAGGCAATTCTTACTTGTTCATCGGCAACTAATCTAGCTCCTGAAATATATAACATTATTTATCGTTTTTTTAGTCTTCTTGGCTGGAATCATAAATGGGTTTTTTTTTAATCTTGCCTGCCACTATGCGGCGTCAGCCTATCTTTTAAGGGAAACTTTACTTGTTAATTTATAAAAGTAATCGGAATGTACCCCTCTACTTTTGAGATCTAAAAGAAGGTTACTTAGGTACCTGAAGGTGTGCTCCCCCGTTCTTCCACTGGGGTTATCGAGGGCCCGGGCTCCCTGTCCCAGCCAATCTCCTTGTGGATGAAGACCGGACATTAACGTGACAATTTTGACCTTTATATGGAATAGGTCGTCGGCGTCATATCCGGCCTGTATTAGGTCAAAGTAGGAGGGAGATGTTTTTGCAGCTAAGAGCCGCCGCTTGATCGCATTGATCGAGTCACCCCCTATCATTTGATCCGGTTGATACGGATAGGGGACCACGCGCGGAGATATAGCTGCTTCTTCTGGACTATTAACTGGATCAGCGGGGGGCTGTTCCAAGTCCCTAAAAAGAGACTCCCCGCTTATGCCCGGGGAAGAGATTTCGAGCGAACCAGGAAGCCGCTGCCCGACTCCCTGAGAAGGCAGCGAATTTCTTTCTTCCCCCGGTTCAGTGGTCCTTTTAATCCAGTCTGGAAGCCCCTCAAAAAAGGAAGAGGAAGAATGGTCATCCCCCCGGGGCCCAGATGCATCCATCATCATACACGATGAGGCAATTGCCCCTACGGCAATCAAGATCCAATTTCTGACGATCACGACCACAAAAATAGTTAAAATAGATAAAATGAGATGAAATAATATTCTTGGCATCTTGATTTTTCGGAAAGAAAGGCATTGATACATAGCGATCAAAGATAACAGAACGAGAGTAATAAGCACGAAGTCCAGTGGATTGAAAACAATATTCCGAAAATAGCTCCGGAGGCACATGGATAAGCATGTACTTATCGAACTAAAAAAGAAAGGCAAAAGACTACTCTTCATGACTGGTCAGTTATCTGATCTGCAAATTCACCACACCAAGGTGAAAGGATTCGAACCTAAACAGACGCGCTGACCAGACTGCGCTACACCTTGTCTTACCCACTCACTAGCTCTTCGTCGTTCGCCTCACCTCACTGCCGATCGCCGCGCTCCTTATCTACGCTAAATGTCCGTACCGTACGTTCTTTTTCGCGAAGAGCGACCTCGACCGACCGAACGAACGCCTTATCAAACATACTTTGATTTTTGTCAAGGCTCCCGCGGGCAGCCGTACATGATACCCGACGGTTTGCACCCGCCTGCGGCGAAGGCCTGGTCAATCGTATACGATCATCAAAATCGGAGTCGCTAACACCCATTTTGAGTTGCCTCGTCCTTAGAGTCAAGCTGGATCTTCATTCTACGATAAATCTGCCTGCTGATTGTTCAAGTGGGCTGCGAGCGGGTTAGCCAAGCAGCAGCTTCTTACGGGACGACTAAGTGCGCTGAAACCAACCTGCGGTTGGATAGCGACTTCCTGTGCTAGTAGACGCTACTTTACCCCCCTTACTGGAGGACCCGAATGAGGCCGCTTGGCAAGAAAGATTAAAAAGTTGCTAGATTTTGCTCTATCGTATTGTCTTAATTTCATTTATTAATTAATTCCAAGCTTCATTCAATTATCTGTCCCGATAAGCTGCATTTAAATAGGTGTTCAGTTCACAAGCTTCACCCAAACGATTTCACTCAAATAGGTGCGTGACTCTATCAAAGGATGGAACAGAACTCCAGTTAGCTCTAGATTCTCCTAGTGGTTTATTTTTCCATATGGTAAGGTTGGTGCATTGTTATTGCCCGTAGCTACCTTCATTAGGTGTCCCCGACTGAGCTTAAAAACCAGCCTGGTGTACATGCGCCGGGCTAGTCTCCTGTTCGAATAGGTTTTGGGTAAGCAGAATTTAGGCGAGTTGTTGGAATCCGCTTTGCGCAAGCTTTCCCGGCATTTTTTGGATGACATTTATGTCTGTCAAATATTCTTTTTTGTAAGGTTCGACTTAAAACGGACAAGAGGAATTCCTCGCCGAATGGAATGTAGCAACTAACTACTAGCTTAGTGAGCGGATCTAACTCTTTGTTGGGTAACTAGAATGGAAGGAAGAGAGAGAGCCTTGGATTGCTTTCGGCAAGGAACTTTCCTCATTAAAAAGCGCAATCACAACTGTCGAAGCGAGTGCTCTACTTTCTCCGAGAAGATAGGATTAGGACAAAATTCCCGAGTTTCCATAAACTGTCACGCTTTCAATTGGAATTAGGCACGAATTAGTCCTGACTCTTTCGAGTAAGCAAGCGCTACGCCCCTTTGAAGATGGCCTCCTACTTCGCCCGCTGTAACTCTTCTTCCGCTGCTTAATCCCTTACGCTCTATTCTCCGTGCTTGTCCGTTACTCCTATCTGAATTTCCCCAAAGAGTTCTATTTGTGTAATAAGTTTTAGCTTTTTTTTTCCTTAAAGGTAGGATTCTGAAATTGAAGACTGATAGATCCCGTGCTTTCAAGTATCCCTCGTCGATTTCCATGGATAGTATCTCCCGTCCGTCTGGCAGCTGTCGATTCTGTTAGCATTCCAAGTCTTGGATTGGTCCATTCGTTAAGCATTGGAATCGGGACATCTCTTTGCCCGCTATTCCTTCTCTTTATGTCTATCCCATATCATTTATCTCTTAGCGAGTTCAGTTCCTCATTAGTCTAAGCCCCTAAGGGAATAAGCAGTTTGCGCTAGGTTATGAAATAAAGGGTGAAAGAATGGAACATTGCTGGTGGAAGGTTCAAGACAGAAGGAAGACTGTTCTCAGGACAAATGCCACAGACGGAGCTCTTACTGTTCTAGACTAGGCTGCACATTCATAGGTTGCAACCCCTTTTGAGTCAAAAGATATCCACTTCGGACTGACGCTATTTCTTATTTCGGGGAAGAGCCGGTGCCTATAATATGCCTTATCTTTGAAAGGAAGTGCCATACCTAGCCAACTCTCTTTATTGGGGCCTAGCCTGATTGCCCATTAGTAAGGAAAGGAGGATCTTGACGTTTCATATTAATAGGATGCTCTATCGAATAGAGTTTTGTCGCTAAACCCGGTAATTGGGAATAGTGAATAAATATAGAGAGCTTGGTTTTTAACCAAATGAGATTTTCCCCTTTCTTCGGGGAAAATAGGGCTATAAGTAGGCCGTTTGCTATTGCTACAAGAGCTGCTCGCCTTTATACGGCTTGGTTTCGCTATCGCTCCTATGTAGTGGTCGAGCTAAAAAGTAGTATTCCTGCCATACCAGAAAGCCTATTATATAGTGCTAGAAGCTTCGCCAGAAGCAAGCAAGATGAGGTCGCTCTGCTTCGTAGACAAGGCTCATGTAGTACTTTACTTACGAGCTCGTGTAGTACTCGCCCCTATCTCAAAAGGGGCTTATGCACTCCACTCGCTGTCTACTAAAGGAGCGTGAGAGCGAGCGAGCAAAGCCTTAAATTTAGTGGCTTTCCACCCTTTCCCTCACTCTACTCTTTCATTTCCGCTTAAGCTTCCCCGGTTTGTGGGATTAATTGATTTTCTACCCGAGAACCATAATCTTTCCTATCAACAGCTTCTACGACGATAGGCATAAAGGCATGATTAGTTCCACAAATCTCACTGCACTGCCCATAGTAAACTCCTTCTCGTTGTACCGAAATAGAGGTCTGATTTAAACGACCAGGTACAGCATCACATTTGACACCTAAGGAAGGTACAGCCCAACTATGAAGTACATCAGCAGATGTTACAATAATACGTAAATGGGTTTTGGCTGGTACAACCACTCTATTGTCCACTTCTAATAAACGTGATTGACCCAATTCTGGATCATCTTCTGGAATCATATAACTGTCAAAAGTTAGTGACTGTTCATCGGAACTGTTATAGTCCGAATACTCATAAGGTTGGGTCGACGCCCGCCTCCCCCCAAACTTTACTTGCAAGTTTCCTCGCAAAAAGCTCTCCACGCCTACTCTTAGAAAGAACACTATTTTTCTTTAGTTAGGTAGTTCTCCCGACCGTAAAACCCTTTATGAGTAAGGGTAATCAAAGCAAAGGCTGGGGAAAGTTTATTGGCAACAGGGAACCCTTTATCACCCAGCCCTACCTACCCTATGTATTCGAGGGGGAGGCTGGAACCGAAAAAGACCTGGTTTGGTTCCACACATATCAGACAGGCAGAAGGTATGGAACGACCAGTTCACTACGGAAAGCGAA